>JAJMHC010000044.1:0-50158 GCA_030582855.1 Hemisphaericaspora lyxosophila
ACCAAGGTGATATCGTCATCTCCATACATCAATTTTTCTTCTTCATAAGCTTGTTTAACCGCTTGTTTTTCTTGTTCATACATATGTAATAAATATTGAGAATCTCCTTTAAAAATCCTGGAATATTGCTTCAATTCTTCATTGGTCACATTGGGGAAATCATCATCATCTCCACCACCACCACCAAAATCCCCCAGACTATTATTATTGTACTCTTGTAACTGTTTAGGAATGGCCAAGATTTTATTCTGTGATCTTGTCATTAATGATAATATCACATCATTATTGACTTTGGGAGTTTCGAATCTTGCATCTACATTATGAATCAACACTGGTTTTAACTCCTGCTTACGGATAATAGAGGAACATAATGGACATTCCCGATATTTTTCCACTATTGCTGAAGATTGTGTCTTTTTGGCCTTGGGCAATTCGCTTTCCAATAATGAAAGCACGCATTTAAGACAAATTATATGACCACATGAAGTAATCATTCGAGGTGCCACTGGATCATCGGTCAAACAAATAGGACAGGCGTTGCCCTTGGGTACGATGATTCTAATAATATCTTCAATATTCAAGGGAACATTGGCATCTAATTCTTGAATACGATATTGTTTTCTATTATCTACCACGAATTTATAATTGACATTTATGAATTTCATTCCCGTGAGTTGAATTTTTGCCGGTTGATTGGCGGCCAGTTTATGATAATTATAATTAGATTTATTCCCACTGCCTCGTCTTTTTGATTTATTGGTTTGATATTCTTCCAGATCTCGATATGATTGAAAATCAAGCAAGTGATTAATTGAAATTTGATTCTTTCTAGAAGTAGTATTGACCTTGGCTTTGCCTTGTTTCAATTGGGTTTCTACTTGTATATTAAAATCATTGCGTGGGGGGTGTTTCGGCTTATGGTGTCGAGACTTTTGTTTAGACAGACCTGGTTGTGGATGTGGGGGTGGGTATTGTTGTTGTTGTTGGGACGATCCCACGTTGTTTGATTGACTACTATCTTCTTTGGACATTTCTGCAGTAGTAGAAGTGGTAGTGGTGCCTGTGGTGGTTAGGTTTTCGGTGCTTATCATTTACTTGGTGTTATATAAGTAAGTGTTGTAAGCAAATATGCATATTAGGGGAGGATGTCTATATCCTTGAGCTTGAGGGGGGTGGGGAGGTTGTCCTTGGTTCAAATAGTGATGACTGTCCCTTTTGTAAGTAAGTAAGTAGCAGCAGAAGGATAGTCTCTTAAACCTAATTAAGAAATTGTACTCCTTCGTCACGTATGAGGGGGGGAGGGGGGATGTTTTGGTTGGTGTATCTTCCTTTAACCAGTATCAACAACCAGAACAACAGGAAGGAGGAAGAGAAGGAGAGGAAGAGAACAAGAAGAACAAGAAGAACAAGAAGAGTCTAGAACGTCCAATTGGTTGAGAGAATTCAATTTGACAAAAAAAACAAACTTTTTTTTTTGGTGGAATCAACCTAAACTGTAAAAATAAAACATGTAAACCTCATTTACAGTTTACGTTGATGTTTCCCTGTTTTTTCAGTTTAATTCTCAACTCTCAAAACCACTGTTCGGCGATAGGAAAATATCTACCTGTGAACAATGCGTATTGGTTTTATATTTAACTTTGACACGTCTATTAATCTCAGTATCTGGTTAAATCAAGTATGCGCCTCTATCAGAGCTAGCTTTTATATAAATATTATCTATTAATATAAAATGGTCACTATACCTATATGTATAGTAACCGACTTCAACACCTTCAATTTCTATAAAAGAATATATATCTCAGGAAGGATTTTTCCTCATCTATTTATACGGCAGCCTCGAGTGAAAAAACTTCACTCTCGGTGTTAACCGGCCCACACATTATTAGTGCGTACATGTTATACCGCTCAACAACCACGTACACTTTTCAGTTTTTGCTTGTTTGTTTGGAACAGGAAGAAGGATCTTGTAACAAGTCAGTCAGCCAGTCAGGGGGTAACAACAAATGTCAGCTAATAAAAAGACTAACTTAAAGTAAGTAGGGTAGATGTGGGTGTGTGACTGTTGTTGAAATTTATACTAACAAACACAATTGCAGTTCCATAAATGACTTGCGTCAAACTACTGATGAGAATTTACCTCAAGTAATGAAACAATTTGGTTATGAAGAATCTTTTAGTTTAATAGACGCTAAACTAGGCTTGGGATTGAGTACAGTTATCATTGCTGGTGGGTTATTTGCCATTGAAAAGGTTTATAAGTTGAAATTACAAGAAATGTATCTAACAACTATGGTGGCCATTGGTTTATACGGATTATTCAGTGGGGTGTTATATTTGATTAATTTGGCAAATAAAAATGTTAGATATGTTGGTTACAACAAAGGCAAGAAGATTAGTATTGCCACTTCAACTACCAAATTCGATCCCATCTATCATGTCACTATGACTTTTGGTGGTAGAAAGACAATAACTAATGACTTGGAATTTAAACAGTTCTTTGATGAATTGGGATACTTCAATTCAGATGCATTTATTAAACTAATCAAAACTAATATCGAAAAGAAACGTCAATAGATGTGTGATATATATACTACTACTACTACTACTCCTCTTTAATCTTTTCATCCATTTCAGAAATCCAGCGACAAAAATCTTGTAGATTTGTAGGAAATATTCTCACCATGGGTAAGAAATTGGCATAAAATGGTTCACACAAGGTTCCACTATATCCTATGTCAATATTATTAACTATACTTTGGGCTAACTTGACATGATTAACAATAGGGGCAAAAAATTCTCGAGATGGAATCACATCTTTAAACATTCCCGTATCTAATTGTCCAGTAGTTACCAATAAAAGTCTAATCAATGGGAACGGCTTTAATTCTTGTACAAATGATTCATGCAACAGAATAGATGCCGCCTTGGTAGCGGCATAGATCGACAAATTCTTGGGAGCAAACGTGCCCAATATTGATGAGATGGTAACGATAAACAATTTAGCCTGGGGGTGTTTAACCACCACCTTTTCAACATGATGATTAACAATCGTTCTTAATATCCAAATCTGAGACATTATATTCACATTAAACATCATCTTAATCTTAGTCTCCTTTAAATTTAAAAGCGACTTATTATCTCTTATGCCGGCATTATTGATCAAGATTGAAATATGGCGATTTTCCTCGTTTAATTGGTAGATAATTCTTTGCAATTCCAATTGAAGCATATCTTCATTGCCAATATCACAGTTGATAAACACGAGTTGGTCATTATTAATCGACAAAGTAGGTGGGGGAGGAGTGATATCAAACACATAAACCGTTACTTGCCGCTTAAGCAATTCTTTCACTATTTCTAACCCCAATCCATTAGATCCCCCCGTTATCAAGGCAATATCATGGTGATTAATACTGGTCCAAAACGCATCAGACAAAGGGTGAGATTTGGGAAGATTATAACCCTTGGTAAAATTCCCGAGTATGATAAATAAAACAGTGATCGCTAATACATATAGTGGAATAATAGTTGATTTCCTAGTAAGTATCCTTTTGTCGAGGGAAATTGTTAGTAAGTAAGGAGAGAGATTTTTTCATGTTTTTTCATGTTTTTTTTTCATGGAACAACACATACGCAACCAAACCTTCTATCAATATAATAAACCCTAGGTTGGAAGCAAGTAGGTTTAAGATACTATCTATTGATAAGGCCATTTTCCTGTAGTCATAGTTTCTTTACTGTGCTGTTATCTGACTTGTGTGCGTGTGTGTGTGTCGTGTTGGATTGGATTGGATTTAATTCACTTCCCTCGGAGGAACAGAGAGAGCGAGAGAAAAAATAAATTTCACACCAGTTGATTGCAAAATATACAACGTCTATTATTACTACTACTGTCTATCTCTACTCTACTCTACTGTACATCTCTGTCAAAGTCATATCCTCTAGCTATACCACCTCTACCTTCTTCCACCAAGGCACCAGTACTACCATCATCTTCATCACTATTGTCACCATGTTGGAAGTCACTGCCTAAACCAGTCCATTGTCTATTTTGTAAATGAATAGCTGAGGTGGAAACAGTATTCTTGATGGAAACAGTAGTGGAAAACTTTTTCACTAATTGCTTTTCCTCACCGTTATTGTCTTCAGTCGAAGAAATCATCAAGTGATTGATTTGTCTCAATGGTCTGGAAGTACTTACATATCTACCTGTGACGGGATCAAATTCAGGCGGAGCATCCTCATCAGAAGCAACTTGTTCTTCGTCTTCTCCTTCTCCGTCTTCTCCTTCTTCTTGTTTTAACTTATCATTATCCTGTTCGAAAGTCTCCAATACACTATGATAGTCAGTTATCCACTTCCCAGTCCAGGTCAATTCATCACTCAAGGCCAATAACAATTCATAGGGGGTTATAATAGGCTTGAAATATTCATTATATTGATCAATAACAATCCCCTGATGATCACAACCCAATACACACCAAATATCTACAGTTTCAAAATTGGCCAATTTAGCCACATTGGGTTTTCCCACCACAAACACATAATGTTTCTTACCTGCTTGTTTAATTCTCTGGGAGATCATTTGGATTAATTTCTTGGTGTTGGCAAGGGATAAGGTGTTGACCAAGAGCCCCACCGTGCCCGCTGACCTGGCAACATGCATAAATTTATATCTACGCATTAAATTAGGATAGGGTCCTTGGTTAAGGGTGTTTGTTATGGGGTCAAATAATGTCACCGAGGCAAATGTCGTGATGAGTTGTAAAAGTCGAGGCGATTCAGGGATGGTCAAGTGGAATAATTCATATTGGGAGAAATCTTCCTCTTCATCAAGTCCCATGAATGCACGATTGAATTTATGAACCCCTCCAGTTGAACCAGGTTCATATCCTATTATTTTGGCTTTGGCTTTGGCGTTTGCATTTGAATTTGAGCCAATATATAAATCAGCCATCACGAGATTCTTATATTGGTGCTGCAATAGTTGGTGCAACTGAGGTAAAATACCAGTATGTGGGGCATCGGCCATAAGGACAATATTTCCATCCTTCTCAGGGTACCTTGAGGTAAAGTTTTCCACTATACTCTGGATATCAACTGGCGGTTTTCCAAGTATATATACTGCTGGCAATTTTTCAATATCATTCAAACAAGCATCTCCAAAATGGACCACAAGATCACTTTGGACATGTTCAGCAGCCACTTCGTCGACACAACAGGAAGAATATGAAGTATCTGCCAATATCCACAACCTTTGCTTCTTCGATTCGTCTCTGTTCTCACCATTACAGGTATTTGCTTTGTTGCTCTCTCCACTACATCCGCAAGTCTTATCGTCAATGGAACCAGAGGAAATCTCCACCTTTAATTCTCGTTGAAGCTCATGAACAATAGTGGCAGAATCGGAAATTAAACAATCTGGGAACTGAAGCGTTATTCGTTTATATCTATATCCACCATCATCTAGTTTCTGGCTTAAGAATTTGACTAAATCTTCAAGGGAATAATAGTGCCAGATCTTCTCCTTCAATTCTTGTTCATCTTCAAGATTAGTCAACCCGAGGTGTTTTCTTTCCTGGATGGTAGATACTACTTTTGCAAATGTGAACGCCGAGTCATCTTGATATGTCGACAATGAAGGTGCCGCTATCTCTTCATTAGTCATCGTGTGGGTTGGGTTAGTTTGGTGAAGAAAGGTGTGTCAATCAATCAAGTAAAGTCAAGCCATTAAAAAAAAAAAAAAATTCAATGCTCATCTGGTACTTACAATTTTATATTACTATTACAAATAGTCTAACAAACAATCTAACAAACAATCTTACAGTCTATAAAAAAAAAATCCTACTCACAAAGGTTTAAAATTGACCCGCCCATTCGACAGGCATGGCACGATACACATATAGCTCACCCTCAGTCAAGTCTTTCAAGATATACTCACCGTCCACCACATGTCTCTTCCCATTCACATTCTGTTCAAGCACCAACAATTTCTCACCCGTATTCTCCTTAACGACAGAAGTATGATCAGGAGCACCCACGGTCTGGGTTCTTCGCATAGCAGGATTATAAAACTTGCATGCTTTAAACTGGATTATATCACCCCTTCTGACTTCATCCAATTGCTCTCTACCATCGATAAATTGAATACCCTGTCCTTCATTCTTGATTTGTAAAATTGGATAGCCATGAGTATGATAATTAGATACAAAAGCATGTTTTCCACACCCCTTCTCTAGCGCCTCCTTGGCGAGATCCCAACATTCTCCCCGACCTACTGTTTGTCCAAAGTTGTGTTGACACCACAGGGCAATATATTCTCCAAATCTTTGATTATTCAGGATTAATTCATCGCGAGAGGGAATGTATGAAGTAATTGGTGATGGCACATACCTATCAATTGTAACATTCACATCTACTATATTGTTATCATGCCATTGGAATTTGTACGCGATGATAGACAAGTCCTTAAGTCTAACGGTAATTGTCTTAGTATTTGATCCACCACTCATGGAATAGGACATTTTATAATTTGACCCCTTTAACGATTTTGGTAACTCCAATGACCCTCTATTGGCATACCAGGCGGTATGTAGTTCTAAATCGAGCTGAGGTGGCCCAGCAGGTTGAGGTGGTGGAGGTATTGCTACCGACGCACGATTATAATTTCTTGCCGGAGGAGTAGGTGGAGGTGCTGGAGATGGCGATTTCGCCATTGATGGACTAACCAGTTGTGTTGGTGCCGGAGGAGTTGGTGGAGGTGCTGGAGAAGGCGATTTCGCCATTGATGGACTAACCAGTTGTGTTGGTGCCGGGGGAGTAGGTGGCGATGTTTTTGAAACTTGATGTTTAATTGGTAGTTCCGGTTTGGGCGCAAGTTCCGGTTTGGGCGCAAGTTCTGGTTTTGGAGCAGGTTTTGGAGCAGGTTTTGGCTTAGTGACCAATGGTGCTTTAACATGATCTTCTCCCAGCTTCACTTTCATTCTACTGAAAATATTATTCAATTCATCAGAAACATCACCTTGTGCAGATTGTTGAGGTGGGACAGTTGGTTTGTGAGCAATCCCAGGCTTTGGTTTTGCCACTGGTTTTGCCACCAGTTTGATACTAGATTCCGAATGCGGAGAAGGCGAATTGCCAAAGTGCTCATCGGTAGTAGAATGCTTCTTCATAGGTTTTGGAGGAGGAGCTTTCTTGTGTGAAATCCCAATTGGATCCTTTGGCCTAGTTGGCATTGGTGGCGCCTCCTCTTCTTTTTCTTCACGTGGTCTAGTTGGCATTGGTGGCGCCTCCTCCTCTTCTTCTACTTCAGGAGTAGCCGAATGTCGAGGTGGAGGGGGGAAAGCATTCAAGTTCAAACCCACTGATGGAATTGGAGTGGGTGAATTGCTTTCAACTTGAAGTTTCTTAGGCTTTGGAGGTTTGGCTTTTGGTTGTGTCGTCACTGGTGCTGGAGATGGAGGTATTTCAGTGTACGCAGGCGGAGGTGGTGATTGTTTCTTTGTAAACGATTCTTGCCTTGGAAGCGTCTCTCTTCTCGTAGCCGTTCCTTTCTTCGCGGGTAATGCATCGGCAGGTCCACGATAAATACTTGGTGGTGCGACAAATTTAGAAGTGTCAACCTGAGGCACCGTTCTTGGTGGTTGTGCGGGAGTCACACCACCAGAAGAAGAATACAGTGGGGTGGTTTTTAAAGCTGGGGTGGGGGTCTTTGAAGCTGGGGTGGTCTTTGAAGCGGGTGGAGTTGGCGAAGGTCTATCTCTACGAACTGGAGGAGGGGCAAACGATGTAGGGTCTGGTGCTGGTATAGGTATGCGAACAGGAGACTCTTGCTCAGTTTGAGTCTGTGGTGCATCAACCAGATTTTCAGCTGCATATAACCCCTCTGTTGCAGGTGGTGCACTAGCGGCAGCAGGATGATACGGATTGTCATAGCTAAGCCCACCTTGAGCGGCTGGCGCAGACATAGGCTGGAATTGAGCACCAACTTGAGCGGCTGGATTAGCATTTGCTGGGACAGGAGGAACGGCTCTTTGCGGTAACAGTGGTGGAGCAGGTTTACCAAACGGTTGAGGCTGCTGATACTGTCCTGGTTGCATTGGCTGGCCAAACTGTTGAGGTTGAATAGGTTCTTGTTGAGGTTGTTGAGGTTGTTGAAACTGTTGACCAATTTGTTGACTAGCCTGTTGTACCACGGAATTAGCCAATTGTTGACCAAATTGTCCTTGATATGATTGTTGAGGCTGTGCCTGTTCTTGAACTGGAGGTTGTTGGAACTGTTGAGGTTGTTGAAACTGCTGAAGTTGTTGAGGTTGTTGAGGTTGCTGTTGAGACTGGGCACCTGGATTAAACTTTTGACTAAACTGCTGACCAATTTGTTGAGTTGCCTGCTTTGCCACAGAATCGGCTATTTTCTGACTAAATTGAAACGACTGCAGTTGTGCTTGTTCTGCAGGAGTAGGTTCTTGCTGCTGGTAACCAGGCTGCTGCTGTTGTTGTTGATAACTAGGCTGTTGTTGCACACCCTGTTGAGGCTGTTGAGGCTGTTGAGACTGTTGTTGAGACTGGGAGCCTGAGCCAAATTGTTGTTTAAGCTGTTGGCCAATTTGTTGAGTTGCCTGCTGTGCTACCGAGTTTGCCAATTGCTGAGAAAACTGCAGTTGAAAGGATTGAGGTTGACTTTGTTCCTGAACTGCTGGAGCAGCAGGCTGGGCTTGTTGTTGAAAATCAGCTTGGGGTTGTTGTTGAAATCCGGGTTGTTGTTGTGGTTGTGGTTGTTGTTGAAAGCCAGGCTGAGCTTGTTGTTGAAAGCCAGGTTGTTGTTGAAAATCAGCTTGGGGTTGTTGTTGAAATCCAGGTTGTTGTTGTTGTGGTTGTTGTTGAAATCCTGGCTGTGGTTGCTGTTGTTGAAATCCTGGCTGTGGTTGCTGTTGTTGTTGAAATCCTGGCTGTGGTTGGAACTGTTGCTGAGCTGGTTGAACAGGCTGTTGTTGTTGAAATCCTGGCTGTTGTTGGCTTGGCTGTTGAACTTGGTTTACCGCAGGGGCATTTGAGTAATGTGAGGCTTCACCGGGCGCAGGCACGCCATAGGTTTCCACATTTCTTCTCGGTGGGGCAGGAAATGAATGTAATTGATTCGAGGAAGGTAATGAAGAAGAATTGGCTGCAGGTGCTGGTAAAGGTGCAGGAGCACGTCCAATAGCTGGATTTCCCGATGGATCACCTTTCAGCTTGTCGTCTTCTGCTGGTTCAACATACTCGGTACCATTACGTTTTGCGGCACTCTTTTTATAAGTTCTATAACCCGCTTTTGACACAGACTTGGCACCTCGGCCAATCGATTTACCCGCTGACTTGAAGGAATCCTTATTGTTGTCCCAGAATGACATTGAGAGAGATGGTCGAATGGGAGGTAGATGAGAAAGAAAGAAAGAAGCAAACAAGCAAAGGTGGTGGTGGTGGTGATACTTGACACCAAATCATTCTTTTTTTTTGTTCCTCCACCAATATGTATTTGTGATTACCTAATCAGATGTGTCAAAAAAAAAAAGCACACTAAAGGGTTCTATATCTAATTAATCAATAATACCAAGAGATAACTAAAGACACTACCGCAGGCTAACCCCACACTTAAAAACACCACAGAAAACCCACCAGCTGCCTCTTTTTCATCATCATTATCGCAATAATCTCCAATAATCATAAAACTTGAAGTACATAATTGTCCATTGGAAATTCCAAATAATAATTGCAAGGTAACATACCATAAATCCGAATTAACAAGGGCTCTAGCTCTATTAGGATGAACATTACAAGTGAGGAACAATGGAATAAACACCAATCTTGCTAATGAGTACACCAATAATACCTTAGGATCCTTAATCAACATCCTTAATCGTGGGTATCCACATAAAATTCTTCCTAATAAATCACCAAGATTCCAGACGAAATAGATGACGGGGATAAATATACTCTTGTGAAACAACCTATATTTGGACTCGGTATGGGTTGATTCAACAGTAGCAGCAAAAACTGGGAATACTAAGGTGATTCCAAAGGTAAAGAAAATTGTCATGACAATATAATTCAATTTTGACCATAATAATGAGAATGAAACATACTTCTTTTGCGAATGAACCGGTTCAATAAAGTACTCATCTATTTCTTGATCTATCCGGTCCTCTCCTTCTTCTCCTTCTTCTCCTCCTTCTACTACCACTTCTTCGTCGTCCATTAATCCATTCAAGTGTTGATATGCAACTTGGTTCTTATGATACGAGGTCCAATATAACAATAACATGGCACAGATTGAGATCAAACTTGCAGTGATGTAATAAGCAAAAACACCAAAATTCTTTTCAATGTATTGTTCAGGAACAACCCTATCACCAAGAAGCAACACAGAAGTTATCAAGGCAATAGAAGGCAACACGCCAGCAATTGCCTGACCCACCATTACCGCATTGGCATATATTCCTCCCATAACATTAGCGATAGCCATAGTACCATTCTGGGCCAAACAGGTAGCCAGAGCAGACAACAAGACCATAAACATCAACAAGGTGAAAAACACCGTGTCGTTCATTCTAATGAATAAATTGGAAATGCACGAGATGGCCATGATTAAGAACACCACTATAGTAATAGAAAGCCCGGTATTGATTCTGAAATTATAATTAACTCCACTTTGAGCTTGAGATAAGTAAAGGTTATATACCATGGAGGTGATGGTAGACACGGACATCATTGTCGAGGAATAAATCTTAACCAAGGAAGGAGTATGTAGGAACCGTTCTGCATAATACTCTGAAGCAGAAAGGAAACAGTTCCAGGGCCATAAGAGGGCTATACCTATCATTGTAAATGTAAAATACTTGAGTTGAGAAAGCTTTAGGGTGAAGACATGATTGATCTTGAAGATAGTGGGGTCATGAGTCACCTGGACTGGTTCTTCCCGTTCTTCGGTGTCTGTTGACCTGGGGTTAGTCATGTCCTCGAGTGGGATGTCTTGTTCTGCAATATTCGACAGCGTGTAATCTGCTCTTTGGTTTTGTGGGGGGGGTGGAGAAAGAAAGAAAGGTGGATTGTTGTTGCCTTGGCCGTAGTTAATTAAAAGGGCATCAGCATCAGAGATACGAATTGGGTACGCGACACGCGCAAAAAAAAAAAAAGAAAATGAAACGCACGTGATTTCTGGCTATTGTTTTAATCGGGGTCGAAATTGGGAGGGTAACAATACACAGACAATGGAACTGTATTGGAAGGGCTTCAGCTGTTGAGATCATGCATCATTTTATGAAGATATTTCTGACATCTTTGATCAATCAAGAAATGCTCCTCAAGATGATATGACGCAAGCATTATCAGAGAGAAGGACTTATTTGGGCTATACCTTCCTAAATAGGAAGAGTGTGGTGCAGTGCGGCGCGGCTGCAAACTTCAAACAATATAATGAAGTTTCCATCACAGACGATAGTTTCCTTACCATATCGGTCTTATCAAGTTAATGTCAACTAGATATACTTATATGATCTTGTCCTTGCAAGTCCTTTATTCTCTAGCTGGAAAGCTGGTTTTTTGGCGTTCATGTTTTTATAGAGCACAATATACCATCTGGTTTGATTTTTTTTTTCGCAGCATTTTCAAATGAATTTATTGCCACAAGTTTGAAATCAAGAGCCTATAGGCCATAAATAAGGGCCACATCAGGGATTAAACAACGCTCAATATTGTTTAGAATAACATTGATTTCCTGTGTATTAGTTCTACAAAAATAAACAACCACATTATAACTAATCATCACCAATTTCAATATCTCTCGAGTCAGTTTTCAGTCTACTATCAAAAGACATCCGAGTCATCGTCTCCAATTCAAGATCAACAAGATTCTTTAAAGTTTCTTCAATCTTGAAATAAATTCTCAAAATTAGATAATTGGGCTCCTTTAACGGAAGTCTTAGTGGAGAATTTTCACCTAACCAAAACCCATCTTCACTTCCCCCCACCGTTGCCGACAGAGTAATTGCTTCCAATTCATCTTGATTTAAAACTTCCAAGATTTCTTTCCATTTATTATGACTATATTTCTTAAGTGGGTTCTCTATAGAATCTGCAATTAATGGTTTTAATTTCTCAAGAAATATTAATAGGTCTTGATGTGCTTTCTTTCTTTCTGAGATTCTCGAAAAGGCGGTATTTCGCAAATTGCTCAACTTCTTTTGGAAACGTGCATCGGCCCTATTGTATAATTGTCTATAAATTTCACTTCCTTGTCCGTCATTAGTAGCATCATCCAACTCATCCAACTCTTCCTCTATGTCATCCAATGATGAAGAGGTATCGTCGTCAATTTCATGATCATCAAGCAATTCACCCGACAAAGTTAATAGATCAATCTGTTCTTTTCTTTCCTTCATTTTCACTTGTACAGTTTCATAATCATCACTAGATTTCAATACCCATTTTGAGAATATAAAACTCATATTATTGGAAATGCCATATAATTTATCACCAAAGTTCGATACCAAAATAGTCATTAATGGAACCGCCCCCACTGCCCAAGCAATAAAAAACACTCGACCTAGACTAGTTTGAGGGACGAAATCACCATATCCAATGGTGATCAAAGTCAAGAAACAGAAATATACTCCTTCAAAATAAGTCCAACTTTCAATCACGGCAAAAATTTCCGCCCCGATTAACCAAAAAAACACAAAGATAACAATTGAATACAACAAGGATTTATTAGTTTGGGTCATCTTGACGTGGCGTCTAATTTTTCTCATTTTCCGAAATGCTTGATCTGGAGTCAACTGTTTATTGTCAGCCTTTAATTTCTTCAAGGTGTTAATTCTTTCCTTTTCTACATTATGCCAAAACACCGCCGGACCCGCCAGGGATAAGATAACCGCCCTTAAGGTGGCCACAATAAGACCCATGATCATTACCCCGACAAATGATAATATCATACACATGGATCGACCGCCGGCACTGGTAGGCACGATATTTCCAAACCCCACCGTTAAGAACGACACCATACAAAAAAATAATGCTGATCCGTATGAGATATCATCGATCAAATGTGCCATGATAACGGTACCTATAATTGACCAAATGGCAAAGAAAATAGTAAACAACATCAATGTCCGTTGTTTATGATCTAGATTGAATGTAGCTGGGTATTTCTTCAACTTATACCCCATGAAATTTATCAAGAGGATTAAGGTGCAACAAAAATAAAGGAATGCGGTAAACACGGCACAGTAAAACCCTTCACTAGGATGATATTGGGGATGGGAGCCCCAAAGTAATCTATTAGTCAAACAAATACCCACCACCGAGAATATGGAGGCACAAAACCACGAGACAATCGATACTGATTGACTAATCAAATATTTGACCGTACCGGAGAAATTCATCAATAACGAGATATTCCCCACCATACCCAATATTAACGATAATACATTCATGATGATCACCTTGTAGTCATCAGGCACCGACTTACCCAGGACCACCTCGATCTTCCACCGTTCAATCACCGCCACGATGGAGATCATATTTGAAAGTGGACCCAAACAAGCTGCCACCAAGGGGAAATAGGATGAGATTTGAAACCAAAGCTCGAAATAAGGTTCACCTGGTCGTACATTTAATTTAATGATTGAGTCTATGGGGATTTCCAACACCTTGCTAAATGCCACTGGCGGTTGGGTCAATTGAGTGTTTATGTCGTAGTTGTGGTGTAGCAATGGTTTTAATTTATCTTGATAGTTTTCTAATCCTTGACTGTTTACCCGTTCAAAGTATTTGGGATCGGGACGGATTTGAGACCCCACTTTCTCGATGTTCTTTTTGAAGGTAATAGACAGTGGAGGCATGGTAGTGTGTGTTCATTAGTAGGAGTACTGTATAGTCTACCCTATCATGGCGAGTGGTGTAATAGTAATAGTAATAGTTAAGAAGAAGAAGAAGAGATAACGGTGGAATTCCAAGTGTTCCGGTCAAGAAACAAAAAAAATGATGCCAATCAGAAGAATTTAAAAAATACAGGGCATCAGCCCTTCACCAGCACAATTTCATTTTGCGGTGTTTTTTTTTTGTGGAAGATTGCTAATGAGGCATTTATGGTGATGTATAGTATGTGTATGTGTATAGTATGTGTATGTGTATGTGTATAGTATGTGTATGTGTATAGTATGTGTATATAGTATGTATATGTGTATGTACAGGAGATATACTATTGCTCTATAAACATCAACGGGGAGGTTGTTCTCCGCTTAGAAAGGAACAGGACAATCATGATTAAGGTTTAATACATATTTTCTTAATATATTCTTGGTGATATTACTGGGGACTTCTTCCGGGTGCTTACCCTTTTCAGTCAATACTTTTTCTCGGAACCAAGTGTATTTATCAGTCATTAATTCAGACAAGATAAAATCAATATGTTTTGCTCTTCTATTTGCTTCACCTTTATGAATTGATTTTTCCAAATCGTTAATTTCTAAATGCACAATCTCTTGAGTGGTTGGATATGAAGGGATGTTATATTTGAATTTGATTTTATCGATTTCTTCTAATAATAACTTTTGATCTTTTGCAAGTTGTTCATCTTTTTGTTGTTGTTCTTCAACCGAGAGAAGGGGTTCTTGTTGTGACTGTGACTGTGACTGTGATTGTGATTGTGACTGTGATTGTGGTGATGATTCTCCTCCTACTTCTTCCTTTGCTTGTTGGTGATATTGTTGTTCGGCAAGTTTTTGTGCCTTAGCCATAAGCTGATCCAAATTTCTCAAATCATCAAGTTGTTTAACTGTCAGTTGAAATAATTCCGATTGTCTAATAAATTCCTGTAATTTAACTTGTGTCTCTTGTTGAATTCTTTCCTTAGCCAACGTCTCATACAAGGCGAATTGTTGACCTTTATTAACTTGAATCTCAGCAATGGCAAACGCCTTCATCTTGGATTTTTTGGGTATGGATTCAATTCTGACAATATCTCCTTCTTTACAAATCTCCCCTTCATCATGAACTAAGAAATCTTTTCTATTAAGCACTTCTTTATCGATCCTTTTGTCATAGATTTTTCCTTGCACTCTGACCTTGACGGTCTTGGCCATCTTACCTTGGGACACGACCAACCCTACAAAGTTTTGTCTAGCCATATCTGCTGATGGTTACTTTCTTACTGCTTAGTGACTATTGCTAAATAAGTAAAGGGTTGAAGAAGATTCGACTGAAACTTTAAAAAGGTTGAAAAATTTTTGTTAATGAAAAAAAAAAAAAGAGTTTGTGTTTTGGTACACGACGATTTAAAGGTTACCCGGATGTATATTTCTCATCCAGTCTATTCCCCCCCCACAACTACTATAAAGGACCTCAAAAGAAACACACCTAGATTGAAACTATATATATATCTATCTATCTCTCTCTCTCCCCCTCTACAGGTTAAATTGCTGTAAAACTTGTTTAAATTTTTCCACCAAAAACTTATTTTCCCCTTCGGTTCCCACCGAAATACGAAGAGCACCAGTACAATTCAATTCATTCCCTCTAAATCTAACCACCACCTGATTATCAACTGCTAATTTATTATACACTGCAAAGGCAACCTCATTGGAAGGTTTGCCCTCGGCGTCCAAGATTTCCAATAAGAGATAATTAGAATCCAATCCACCAATATTCCGGCCGACATATTTCAAACTGGTCAATTGTTGCAATAACCATTCTCGTTGTTCGATAATCTTGCTCACGTATTCTGACATCACTTTTAAGCCGGTATGTAAACCCGTGGCTCGCATGGCTACGTCAGCAGTCAAGGAGGAGATATTATAGGGATATTTCATCGCATTCAAATAGCCGGCGAGTTCTTCATTGGAATAAGTTATACCTAATCTAATCCCTGCCAATCCGAATGATTTGGATAAGGTTTGGAATACTACTAGGTTGGGATATTGGTTGACTAAAGTACTCATAGACTGGGAGTAGGTTTTGCTGCTGTTGCTGCTGTTGTCAGACTGGGTGAAGTCGATATATGCTTCATCAACCACCACCAACCCATTCCATTTATCACTAGCTTGGGTTAATAACTGAATAACATCATCCACCGCCAATAATTTCCCAGTGGGATTCCCGGGAGAGGTCAAATATAATAATTTAATCAACGGGTCCGCCATGACCGTGGTCAAAATGGCTTCGATATCAAGTTGGAACCCGGGGTATTTCAATGGGACTTTCACAATACCTACATCGTTAACGGTAGCACAGATAGAATACATTCCATAAGTAGGTGGACAGATCAACATCTTATCTTGGCCAGGTCTACATACACATCGTAATAAAAGATCAATACTTTCATCAGAACCAACTCCTAAACATAAATTACCAGGATATATCGCTTCCCCCGTCAAGTGAACACTGGGGGTTGAATTTCTAAACTCGACAATCTGTTGTTTTAATTCCAATTGATGTGGATCTGGATATCTATTCAATTCTAATAAAGATTCCGATTCCGACATGGAAGATAAGGCTGGTCCATGGGTGTTTTCATTGGCATCTAATAAAACACCCAGTTTGAAATCATCTCGGGCACATCTGTATGGCTCGAGGGTTAAGATATTTGGTCTGACAATAGACTTGAGATCGAACATAATTGACTGAGGAACAGGGAATAGGAACAGGAAAAACCGTTGTATAGATAATCCCCAAGTCCTTTCTTATATTGGACGGAGCAAAAAAAAAGTGACAATTTAATTTGGAAGGAAGAAAAGGAAAATGACTCAGATACAACTGGTAGCACCACCTTTCAGTCCAACGGCTAAATTATGGTAGCACCGCCGAGAGTTATTTGTGAGGTTGAATAATTCTTCATAGTTCTAACAGCACTATCATTAAAGAAGGTTCCATTCCAAAAGCTTAATAGACTAGTAGATCGGTTTCTATTTAGGATTCTCAGTCCATAGAACCAGTTTTCAACGTCGTCGGAGTCATCACCAACTGTTTGAATCGTATCCATATTCTTAGATGTTTTCTTATGTGATCCAGGCGAGAATAAATAATTGGTATCTACCATCAGGTGGGAAGATCCGGCTGAGGTGGCAGGTACAGCTAATACTAGTGATGAGGTAGATACGGGAAAGAAAGCACTGTGAGGGTGTGAAGTGGGGTTGGTGGTGGATTTGAAGAGTTTGTCCCAGTGTCTAGTTATTGATAGTGATAATCTTCCATTGATGGTGGTTGGTCTGATTGGAGATATGGGTAGTTGTGGTGGTGGTGGTGGTGGTGGTGGTGGTTGTATCTTTTCTTTTCTTTTGAGTTTATTTAGAAGTCTCTGAAATGCAGATACCTTGGGTGGATGGTTGACTGGTTGTGGTTGTTGTGTAAGTGGTTGTGGTTGTTTTGTTGACACGCTTTTTCTTCTTCTACTACTTCTTCTCTTTGTAATTTGGAAGAAAGTTGCACGTGTAGAGTCTATTAAGGATTGATTGTCATCATTGATAGAAGTCATACCAACCTCAAAGTCAAACCTATCATTATCAAACACAGCAGATGTCTCCATTGTCAATAGTTGCAGTTGCAGTAGCAGTAAATCAATTACTGCAAAAACTTCAAAGCGTCTAAAAGAAAAACAAAACAAAAAAAAACAATTTAACAAAAGGGCGTGTGTTCACCGAGAATATAAAAAAAATACTCGACAAATTATCTTTACAGATTTATACCTTTAATAAGTACTGACTATAACCTTTTAAGTAGAGAGACCATACCCTTTATATATACACACCCACAACAATCATGGAAATCATTTATGATCACAACTCCAAGAAGTTATCTCTTCCATCTGAGGTGGAAGCAGAATTACCTCAATTAAAATTAGAAATAGACCAATTAAACACCTTAACTTCAGAGATAATAAATAATGGATCAGATGTACCACCAATACCTTCTCAAGAAAACTTCAATAAGGATTTATCGAAAATGATTAAGAAATTGTATGAAAGTGGAGTTCAATCATTTAAAGTTGGTAAATTTGAAGAATCAGCCAAACAATTTCTGATTGGAATTGAAATGATTTCCAGAAGATCAAAATTTGAAAGTTTCCAAGGCACCATTCAAGAACTTTCATTATTCTTGATGAGTAGAGCCGATGCTTATTTGAAATCTAAACAATATCTCAAGGCTTTTAATGATGCTGATTTATTATTGGGAATGATGATGAATACTCCTGAGAATTTCTTAAGACGTGGGGTAGCTAATTATTTCTTGGGTAATTATGAAGCGGCTAGAAGTGATTATCAAAGAGGATTAGTGTTTAATGAAAATGATCCTAGATTGAACAAAGAGTTGACGGTTTGTTTAGATAAGATTCTTGAAGAAAATGGTGATTACCTTTAGTGTAGGCCTTACAGAACTTGAGAGTATATCCATATAGAGAGTTTTGTATAGTAATAGATTGTTTGATATTACCTACAACTTAACCCCCCTAATGGCTAACAAATACTTATCTTTTTGAGAAGTAACTTTGGGTGGACTGTACTAGTGGTACACACCCCTCTAGTTAGACACACTCACACACACACACACAAAGCCAATAAGCGTGTCCCCATTGTTCCATAGTTATCACAGCCATTCCCGTCCCCATATCGTATAGTAATCATATGAGTATATCCTCAGTAGCATGTGCTCTCCGGAATACTCACTTCTCACTACAATACTCTATCTATCTATCTATCTATCTTCTCTATCTATCTATCCTCTCTATCTACTCATCCTCTATCTACCCACCCATCCTCTCTAATTGAATCAAATCACGGCAAAATAAAAAGCACAAAAAAAAGAAAATCAAAACTTCTTCAACTGACACAAATTGATTAATTTAATACACCATAGACTTTACACCATAGACTCCCCATAGACTCCGTATAGACCCCCTATAGAGCTCTTCATCACGATGTCAGAATATGGAGACAGTTCGAGCTTGATAGTGTTGTCAGACTCAGAAGATGACGAAGAAGTGGAAGAACAACAACAACAGTCACAACAACAGTCACAACAACAGTCACCACAACAGTCACCCCAACAAACACCCCAACAAACACTACTAGAACCACCCCTTTTCGTATCATCAAACTCCGTCAGTCCTTCAACCAGTATAGCAAGCACGCCGTCCAATAGAACTGAGAGAAACATTTCAGATTTTCTCTGGGGAGAACAAGGGGCAGTAGTCCCATCAGCTGCCGTTGGTACTGGTGGTGTTTCTTCTCATGGAGCACGTCCCACAAAGAGATTACGATTAGATTCATTGAAATCAGATAGATTTACTAGAGGGAAAAGTCCAGTTATTGGTAGTATTCAACCATCTACCTCTATCCTGCGTACAAACTCATCTACCCCCATGAATAACCTATATGAAGGGATTGTACCCAATGACCTCATACTACCAGAGGAACTTGCACAACAACAGGCACAACCACAGGCACCAGCACAACCACACCTACCACCACCACCAATAATACTACCCCAACTAACCACCCCATCATCCAAAGCCAGAACCTCCAATCAAGTAGAAGTGATCTCCTTAAGTTCAGACGACGATGACGATGATGACGATGAAAATACCAGTTCAGATAGATGCACCATTGAAACCCCTCCCCCACCACCGCATCAAATATCCCCAGATAGTAACACTGATACTGATGATATTGACGACGATGACGACGACGACGACGATGATGAATTAATGATCCTAAGTCCGAAAGATGTGGCAAAAGTAGGTAAATTCAAACCAAGTTCGTTCGAACAACACCGTCAACAGTTCCATGATCTTACCACCACCACCACCACCCATCAACACCCACAAATACCCCAGGCCAATCAAGACCTAAGTCGAATAAGAGCCCAAGATATAATTACTAGACAACAACGCGTAAATGAAGAAAACGCCACCCTTTTAAATATAAGACACGCCCTTGGCGAAAAAGTCCACACTACAAAAACCACCATTGACAACTATCAAAATCAATTGATGGCTCATAAGAATAGATTAACTATGGCAATCAGACTAGGCGATGATGCAACTAGACGATCTACTCATACCATGATTGATTTCGTCATGAATGCCATTGGGAAATTACAGACTTCTTTGGGGTCTTTCACCAGTAAGATACACGCTATAGATATCAGACTACGACAATTGGGCACCACTACCTTGGCAAATAGAACTGCTTTGTATAATAATAACGCCGCCGCCGCCGCCGGAGAAGGTGCCACCATGAAACAGGAACAACAGGGACATCAACAACCCACAGGATATGAACCGAATGTATATTTAGGATATCAAACCAATGTATATTCCCACGATGTCGATCTTCGAAATCTAATGGACAATATAAAACCCGCCGAAGATCTAGTTGAAGGCATGGAATCCACTCCCGAAGAATTAAATATCAGTTTATTAAAACATCAAAGAATAGGAGTGGCCTGGATGAAGCGGATGGAAGAATCAAGACACCAGGGAGGGATATTGGCCGATGATATGGGATTGGGGAAAACGGTACAAACCATTGCATTACTAATGTCACATAAACCCCCCGAAGATGAACCATGTAAGACCACCTTGATTGTGGGTCCGGTGTCATTATTACGACAATGGGCGGCGGAAATTGAATCAAAAGTGAAACCAGCCGCCGCATTACGCATTGGCATCTATCATGGTCAAGAACGGAAATTGATGCTGACATTTGATGCCATCAAGAAGTATGATGTGTTGTTGACTTCTTTCCATACCTTATCTAATGAATGGAAACGTCATTTTGGCGAAGAATTGGCCGAGAAGAAAAAAACCCGCGATCAAACCTTACCCGATTGGCATACTGGTGGTAAGAGTTACGATTCCCCCTTTTATACCCAGGATGCCAAATTTAATAGAATAGTACTTGATGAAGCCCAGGCGATTAAGAATAGGAATGCATTTGCCAGTAAAGCGGTGACTTATCTTCGAGCAAATTATCGATTTTGTTTAACCGGTACCCCGATGCAAAATAATGTCGATGAATTATATCCCATTATACGATTTTTACAAATTAGACCCTATAATAATCTCAATAAATTCCGCGCAGATATTCTGACTCCCTTGAAGTCAAAATCGGGTAATTATGATTCACAAGATCGATCACAAGCCATGAGGAAATTACGAGTAATATTAAGTTCGATACTATTAAGAAGAAGCAAAAATTCAGAAATTGACGGCAAACCCATCTTGGAATTACCCCCGAAACAAATCCATAATGAAGATGTCGATATGGAAGAGGAGGAAAAGACTTTTTATCATAATTTAGAAGCTGGCATTCAACACAAAGCTAGAAAAATGTTGGGCCAGAAGAATTTCTCTTCGGGAGTGTTGGTATTGTTACTTCGGTTAAGACAAGCTTGTTGTCATAGTTATTTAGTCGACGTGGGGGAAATGAAAGCACACGCGAGACAGAATGAAAATATCCCTACCGATTGGACCCGGATGTATAGTATGGTGCAGAATTTGCCCACAAATGTGCAAATGAATGTCCAGAGGTTAAGTGGTGGTGGTGGAAGTGGTGGTGGAAGTGGTGGTGGAAGTGGTGGTGGAAGTGGTGGTGGTGAAGACGGGGATATGTTGACTTGTCCGGTTTGTTTTGACGTTTTAAGTTGCGATTCTTCCATGGTGTTGTTTTCTGAATGTGGTCATTTAATTTGTCAAGCTTGTATCGAAGCATTTTTTGAAAAGAATACCGCCGATGAAGATAATGCTGGCAATCGAATCGCTCAATGCTCTGAATGTGATGCTTCGGTTAAAGAAACCAATATTATTGATTATATTATATTTAAAAAATATTATCAACAGCCACCTTTGTCTTCCCTGGAGCTTGAATCATTCTTTGCCCAATATTATAATAATAATCATAAAAAGGATAATCAGCAAATTATTCGAGAATTAATTAAACGAGATGAAGGATTCACTCCTTCAGCCAAGATGGAAAAAGCCATTGAATTAATCAAGCATATCTTTGCCACCAAACCAAATGAAAAAGTGATAATCTTTTCTCAATTCACCATATTATTTGATTTAATGAAATTAATTTTGCGAAATGAAAAGATTGATTTTTTACGGTATGACGGATCGATGAATATGGATCATAAGAATTCCGTCATCAAACAATTTTATCAAACTGATACCAAAGTGTTGTTATTAAGTTTAAGATCAGGTAATGTGGGGTTAACCTTGACTTGTGCCTCACATGTAATCATCATGGATCCATTTTGGAACCCCTATGTGGAAGAACAAGCCATGGGGAGAGCGCATCGGATTGGACAACAGCGAGATGTCCATATTCATCGAATACTTATTTCAGGCACGGTTGAAAGTCGGATTATGGAATTACAAGAGACCAAGAAGGAATTAATAGAAAGTGCCTTGAATGAACACGAAATGAAAACGGTATCAAGATTAGGACAACGAGAATTGGGATTTTTATTTGGATTAAATAGTTTGAACTAATTCTGTCTATATCTTTTTACTTTTTGACTATTTCTTAACCAATCCTGGTGGGAAATCAATGATGGGTGGTGGTAGATTAATTCATTTAGGATGATTGGTTCGAAATCTATTTGAAAATTGGATAATGATTTACATAGGTAGATAATTTGTAATATAAGTCCATCTATTTGACTGGATAAATCAATTTCTGCTTCAAAGGTGGTGGTGGTGGTGGTGGTGTTGTCGCCCTTACTGTTGGTGATGTCAGGTAAATAGGTTTTTAATTCTTGACATAATAAATCAACCAAACTTCTAATGAATTGATTAATTAGAAGTTCATTCTCAGTAGTAGTGGTGGTAGTGGTGGTAGTAGTGGTGGTAGTAGCAGTAGCAGCATCATTATAATCTTGTTGTTCCTGAGAGGTCTTAAAGATCACATTGAACATAGATAATGAACTAAAGATGAATTCTCGATATGTTTCGATAAATCGCTTCAAATAGGTCAATTTATTGAATTTAATTAGTGGTTTCAAACTTTCTATTTCATTAATGATAAATTTATATCGAGAATTCAAGTAGATCAATTTGAGGAATTTATCCTTTTGGTATTGTTGTTTCTCCCACGGGGTGAACAACACCGAACTAGTAGTTGAACTGGAGCCATAGTTTAATAAATCCAATTTATTCAAAATTTGAAAGATCTTAAGGATATTATTCTGTTTTAAATTGGTGTTTAACAATTTAATCAAGCCATTAATCATCAATTTCAATTCATATTCAATTCGTTGATGAATAGAATTGAAAATTGACAATTTAGGAAATCGAATAATCAAAGCTTGAATCAACATGGATATCTCTAATGACTCCTGGTAGTTTCCTTGTAAGATACATAATCGGCATAAAGTGGGTAATTCCAATATATCCAATACAGAATCGATTTTATCCAAGATTGAATTATTCAAATTGATTAAATGTTTATAGGTGTCATTACCATGGAGGGGTGACTGTTTTTGCTGTTGCTGTTGTTGTTGACGATTGATCAACCCTTTCAACAGCTCGCCATCTAGTTGTTTAACCAATTGGTCCACTTGATTGCGATAGTCATGGTTGAGTTTGTCATGAACTGATTGTAGATCATTACTGATATCAATGATTAAATCACGATTGGCATCAGTCAAGGCACTTAGGTTGAGACTGATTGATCGTTGATACATATCCAACTCGGCGATTTCTTCAATAAGGGTTTTCTTTTTATCACTCACCACTTGGGTGGTTTTCATCTTCTCCTCCACCTCTGGCTGTTGTGATTCAGACGAGGCCATGAATACTTCAGTGGATAATAAATCATCATTGATTAACAACTCCTGAAGGTATTCTTCTGCTTGTTTCAGGAATTGTGGATGGTTGGATAAGATGGTTTGATATTCTGGATCAAGTCCATCCCGTAGAGTGTCAAGCAAGATCTGTGACATAGTTACTCTGTTAGTAATTAGCCCTTGGTTGGGTGATACTGTGTTAAGGTATGTTTAACACCAAACCAAAAGAAAAACGACACCACAATTAATATTGAGCAAAATTACACGACTCTGGATATTTTTTTTTTCTCCTGTTGTCCACTACCCTCTCCATGCCCACCCACTCCATTAAACTTATAGAGAAGAGGTAGGTATAGATATAGACCCTGAGCTTCTATAGATAGAACTAAACAATGGAAGGTCTCTTTTTCAATGTCAATTATGGTTATATTGAAGGGGTAGTGAGGGGCTACAAGAGTGGATTACTCACATCCAATCAATACGTTAATTTAACTCAATGTGATAATCTTGAAGATTTAAAATTACAATTATCATCCACTGATTATGGGAATTTCATGGCTAATCATTCAGGGGGGTTAAGTACCAGTATCATGCAGGAAAACTTATCCAAGAAATTATTTCAACAATTCCAATATTTGAAATCGCAATCGCTGGGTCAATTGACCAAGTTTTTGGATTTTATTACTTATGGCTATATGATTGATAATGTTATATTAATGATCACCGGTACGTTACACGAGAGGGATAAGTCTGAGATATTGAGTAAATGTAATCCATTGGGTTGGTTCGATACTTTGCCTACCTTGTCGATTGCTAGTGATATTGAAAGTTTGTATTCTACCGTGTTGATTGATACTCCCTTGGCACCATTTTTTAAGAATTGTATTAGTGCTGATGATTTGGATGATTTGAATATTGAAATTATTAGGAATAAATTATACAAGAATTATTTGGAAGAATTCGTGTCATTCACGCAACAAGAATTTGGTTCTCCCGATAATGAAATTATGGCCAGGTTATTAACCTTGGAAGCGGATAAACGAGTAATTAATATTTCCTTAAATTCATTAAACAATCCCGATTTGTCCAGTGATGTTAAGCTTGCTTTATTTCCAAATTATGGACAATTGTATCCTAGTTATCATTTAGAATTGTCCCAAGTGGAAGATATTGAACAGTTGAAAGCCATTGTGGAAAATGTGGGTCAATATCATAATCTTTTTAATGAAAGTAATGATAATAGTGCTGCTGGTGGTGCTGGTGGTGCTGGTATTAGAGGTCTTGGTGATTGGTTTTATCTTTTGGAAATGCAATTGTGTAAGAATGCCTTTACTCAACAATTCACTTTGAGTACCATTTATGCTTGGTTAAAGTCTAAAGAACAAGAAATTAGAAATATTACTTGGATTGCTGAATGTATTGCCCAAAATCAAAAGAATAGAATTGATAGTTATATTTCGGTTTATTAGTTAAATTAACCTTAGGTGTTTTTTTTAGTAGTTTGCCCCAACCCAACCCTTTTTTTTTTTGATAGTATATATACATATATAAACACATTTTGATAAACTAATTCACAAAAAGAGTGGAATCTCAATGGCTCCACCTACATGGTTAATCTGTTGTTCCAGATCCTGTTTCTTCTTCTTGTGTTTCTTGTTGTTGTGGTTGTTTTCTCGTGATGATTTCTTGGTAGGGGAGGAGGTATTCTCTTCATATATTGTAGTCTCAACCTCTAAACCACCACCACCTCTTCGGGCTGGTGGTAGTTCTAAAGTCTGAGTCCTGAATGAATCAAAGGTAACTGGTTTCAACCGAGGTATGTTCCTATTAATATTGGGTGGTAGTGGTATCTGTTCTTGTTCTAGTTCCTGTTCCTGTTCTAGTTCCTGTTGTTCATCTTGCAAAATATACTCCATCATATATTCATCCTCACCCAATTCCAACATATTAAAACTAATCAAACTACCAACATACCCGGGCCCATGACTACTCTTAATTAATAATTGAATATTGAAATTCCCCTGGTTATCTTTTAAGATTTTTGATTTTGAACTTAATTTAACTGCTTTGTATATCTTATTAAATATGCCAAAATCGAATTTTGAAATATTGAATGATTTGAGTGGATTGTTGTTGTTGGTATTCTTATGATGATGGTGAATTTCTAATTTTTCAATGATGGTCTTTTCATTGGGGAATATTAGTTTGGAAGTGCCTATTGGTCCATTACTTATGAAATGCAATTGATTATTATTATTACTACTACTGTTACTACTCCCTTGACTAGAGGCATAGATGAATAAATCTTGAGTTTGGATCTGAGATAAATCCAAAAGTAAATCAGCCAAAACATCAGATTTAACCAATATCTCCATCGCCAATTCCAGATAATTAATACCCATATCACCACCACCATAGTCACCATCACCATCATCATCAAGGTAAAAGGTATAAAATTCCAATTTTTCCGATATCAAATTATCTTCAAATTCAATCATAAGGGGAGACCCTAGTCCATTATAAGAAATATAACAAATCAAACTATCATTAATAGTAGGGTTTGATTGGTGGTCTCTTTTGCCTTTGCCCGCTGGCCCCATATTGCTAGCTACTGAATTGAAGCATTCTCCAATGATATTTAAATCCACCCCGAGTTGGAGTTGCAGGTCCTCCTCTGGTTCCTCTTGCTCATTAGAACTTAGATTTAAATTATATAGAGAGAATAAAGAACGATCGATATTTGCCGAGACGTTAGTTATATGATTATGAGTGGCATGTATTGAGATGCCTTCTTTCTTGATGATGATTGTTGCTTGGTTATTTATGGTGGTTAGACTGGTTAAGATATCTGCGAGATGAACAATTTGATTGGTTGATGCAGTGAATGATGGTGGGGGAGGTGCCTGTGGTGGTGCCTGTGGTGGCACCTGTACTACATTCTCTTGTGACTCATTTATGAATAGAGACATGTTATGGGAAACTGTGTATAGGAAGACATAATAAGTACAAACAAGAGAAGGTGTGTTGAGAGAAAACGAATCAATTTTTTGTTTTTTTTCAGTTAATTAACCGAAGAGTTGTTTGTTTGATGATGAACAGACTGGACAGTCTGTTCAATTGAGATAGAGAAGAAGATGAAAGTAATACTGTAGATCATTACTTAATAGGAAGAGAAAGACAGTAGAATAGGGTTGTTAGACATATAGAGATAGATAGATATAGATAGTAATAGAGAGAGATAGTAATAGATCACATCACGTGATGTAATTACCCAATGGGGAAATCAGTGACATCATCATTTATTTATTTGTTCCAAGGTGAATGTCGGGTTGCGTGAGCCCTCTAGTAGTGTATTGGTAAACAGGATATTTAACCAGTTACGGCTTATTTTATACTTAAGACTTCTTTCGACTTGACTTAAACTTAATAACAGGGTAAATTTCTCTCGAAACGTTCATTTTCTATAAAAGAAAAGTTATATAAAACTAATTAAACGTACATAAAATTATCCAACGATGGTACATCCTGAAACCAACAGTCTGTCCTGCATATAAGATATGATCAGTTTCATTTCGACCTTTTACAGTTTACTGCAAAACTGCAGATTAACTCATAAGGTTCAACAGTGAATTCTCTCTGTCTCTCTCTAGTAATAATAAAAACCTCTAGAAGCCATGAAGTATGGGGAAGGTACTTTAAGAGTAGAATACACAGAGAGAGATAGACACTATAGTATAGTATACTATACTGTGTCTGTAGCCAATCAACTGTCAATCAACCCGTCAAACAACAAAACACAAAACGACAATTCGTGTGGCACAGTTGATTATTATTATTTTCATCTTCTTTCATTTCATCTTCTCTCTTTTTTCTTGGTATTAATTAATTGATTGTTGATTGTTGATTGATTGTTAATTGTTAATGAGTGAAGGTAGAGACGGTTAGTTGATGTGTATGTAACAGTGTCTAACTGTATACACTGTGTGTATAGACACCCCCCGTATACCCCTTGATACCAATAGATACATACCAATAGACACATACTAATAGAGAGAGAGAGAAAGATAGTAATAGCTTATATGCACACCCATATGGCAGCGCCCGCATTACGTTAAAAAATAATTTCTTTTTTTTTGTTTGAAATATCATCTTTCCTTTATCTAATTACTATACACTATACACTATTACTAATACTATTATAGACTATAGACTACTACTTATACTACATACCCCCCCCCCCCGACAGAGTATGGTTTGGTCACAGTTAGAATTACAGGCTCCTCATATAGCATATGCCTGTATCGGGATCTTTAGTACCCTTTTCTCCCTCGTATCACTATTTGTCAAGGAAAGATTATATATCGGGGAAGCAACAGTAGCCACCGTAGCCGGCCTTATCATTGGTCCTCATTGTCTAAATTGGTTCGACCCCATAAGCTGGGGTAACTCAGACTATATCACCTTGGAAATATGTCGTATTGTATTGTGTATTCAAATTGTGGCCGTGGCGGTAGAATTACCCCGAAAATATATGAAGAAACACTGGGTGTCAGTGGCAATATTCTTACTACCGGTGATGACGTTTGGTTGGTTGATTGTAGGTTTGTTCATCTGGGTATTGATCCCCCATTTCACCTTTGCCGATGGGTTATTGGTGGCGGCATGTGTCACTGCCACCGATCCCATCTTGGCGGCAGCAGTGGTGGGGAAGGGGAAATTTGCTCAGCGAGTGCCAGGACACTTGAGAAATCTATTAACGGCAGAATCTGGTTGTAATGATGGCATGGCATTTCCATTTATTTTCCTTGCCTTGAATATCATCATTCACCCCCATAACCCGGGGAAAATCATTCAAGATTGGTTCACCTTGACCAT
Source organism: Hemisphaericaspora lyxosophila (assembly GCA_030582855.1). Taxonomy (NCBI): domain Eukaryota; kingdom Fungi; phylum Ascomycota; class Pichiomycetes; order Serinales; family Debaryomycetaceae; genus Hemisphaericaspora; species Hemisphaericaspora lyxosophila. The sequence goes on from JAJMHC010000044.1 coordinate 28,699, forward strand.
TTTGTGGGAATGTATCTTTGGCTGCCTTCTTGGATTTGTTTTGGGTTATGTATTGCGGAAACTCGTGGCGTTTGCCGAATCGCGCAACTTGATAGACCGGGAATCATTCTTGGCCATCTTTGTCTTTCTCGCCTTTAACTCCGCCGGAATTGGCTCCATGTTAGGAGTAGACGATTTATTAGTTTCCTTTGCCGCCGGCACCGCCTTTGGCTGGAATGGAGATTTTGCCAAAAAAACCGAAGAATCTCACGTATCAACCGTGATTGACCTATTATTAAACCTTTCATTTTTCGTCTATTTCGGGGCCATTATCCCCTGGTCACAATTCAATAACCCGGGGTTGGGATTGGATATTTGGAGATTGATAGTATTGGCCTTTGTCATTATTTTTCTCCGTCGATTACCTTCAGTCGTCCTCCTCAAACCATTCACCCCCGACGTGAAAACTTGGCGAGAAGCGTTGTTTTGTGGTCATTTTGGTCCCATTGGAGTAGGGGCCATTTTTGCCGCCATCTTGGCGAGAAAGGATTTAGAAACTCACTATACCGGAGAAGAAACCCCATTGGCTCATTTACCCGATGAATCATTCCCCCACTTTCAATTATTAGCCACCATTTGGCCGGTGGTTTGTTTTGTGGTTATTACCAGTATAATCGTCCACGGATCTTCAGTGGCGGTATTAACCTTGGGGAAAAGGTTGAATCGAATGGCCATCACCATGTCCTTCACCACCACTAACACCACCAAAGGGGGATCACCTTCTTGGATGAATAGGTTGCAGAAATTGGATAAGGTGAGCACTTCATTCAGTCTTCATCGCTTAGATACCGAAACAGTTCATGATCAAGCTGCTGCCACGGAGGTGGCAGATAGGGAGAAATTACCTGCTATTGAAACAAGTGGCATTAAGGTTAGACCCGCCGGTGGGGCCAAAAGAAAGAAACATAGACAGAAGAAGAAGAATAGAAGAAGAAGAAGTGCCATCACCAAGACCTTATCTAGAGTCACCACCAAAGAACCCAATGAGGAGGAGGAGGAAGGGCAGTGGGATGGGGCAGAAGCGACGAGACAACAACCGGTATCGGAATTCCTACAACTAGGCAGACCAAATAGGACCCCTTCAATGGGTGAGCAGGAACCACAACAGGAACCACAACCGGAGGAAGCCATAAGAGATTCCACCACCCCCGAAGACTCCATCTCTGAAGAAACACGTACTATGGCTAATCCACCCGATAAGACCTCAGGATTGTCCGAGTATGGAGAACAACCCCCCAGTGAAGCAGAAAAACAATCGCGTCCCACGGTAGCTTATCAAGATGGAAATCAAATCATTATAGAAGATCAATATGGTGAGGTTATGGATACGTTGAAACTATCCCGCAGACCCACCAAAGCCATCCTCACCACCGCCCCCGCTTCCGCCCCCGCTCATGTCGATATCACCTTTGGCGATGAACCGGGAATAACCCCCCTTGATGACGACCAGAGTATCCATTCAATGGGATCCCTACAACGACACCTATCACAATATAGTTCCGCCGGAGAAAGCGCCACCACCACCATCTCACCCACCACCACCACCAACACCTCACCCACCACCACTTCACCAGACCATGGTGGGGTGCCCCTTGTGAGAAAACTCTCGCGTTCATTAAGTAAGAAGAAAACCTACATCAACAAACGAAATCGTAAAAAGGTGTTTGCACACCAGATTGATGATTTGATCTTGATTGAGAATGACGAAGGGGAGATCATTAGACGGTATAAAGTCAATCGACACGTCTATCCCAAGAAAACCCCTCTGGTGAAGTCAGCGGGGCCCCGGGGTGGGGGCAGTGGTAGGAGTAGATCGGGCACTATTGTGGATAAGATGAAGTCATTGGTGGGGATGAAGGTGGGAGACAGCCATAACGCTAGGGATAATTCTCCGGTGGTTGCTGGGACATCGATGTCGCCAGCGTCGCCACCACTGCAGGCACCACAGGCACCACAGGCACCTCCGCCTCATATTCATATATCCAATTATGATGATTTAGAACAAGGCAGGCATGAAGATGAACATATTGTTGTACCCCACGAGGATGATGATGAGTATGATGATGAGGTGACTACTGGAAGTTCGAGGAAAATGGAGGAGAAATTGTCAAATATGATCCAAAAGAGAAAACCATCGTCTCCACCACCACCACCAGCTACATCACATTTATCAGAAGATGATATAACGGACGTGGACCTTGGACCTGGAAGTGGACCTGGAAGTGGACCTGGAAGTATCGGACGACTCGGAAGAGGATGAAGAGACTGAGTTTGAAAAGAGGAGGAGATTGCATGCTTTGGGTGAATTGCCAACTGGTAGACGAGATGTTGATGATGAAGAAGAGTAATAGAGGGGAGAGAAGAGAAGAACATGTTTGCTACCATTAGTTTAGAGAGATAGAGAGATAAGTATATAGATATATATTAATTACCAACATACCCTCTCGGTACTCTCCCTAGAGTATATCCTCTCTCTCTCTAACCGTGTCTCTCTCTCTAACAGTGTCTCTCTCTCTATCAGTGTCTTTCTCTAAAGTTCCTCGGGAACAAAAAAAAATGAATCGTCGATGATTTTGTTTTTTTCCGGCGATTCACTTTATTGAAGAAAGAAAGAAAGAAAACCCCACACCAAACCCACAGCAATAATCATCACTTGTTCTTTTTAACAACTCTCTCCACCCTCCACCCTTTATCACCATGGACACTTCAATAGCCTCCTTGTCAGCATCAGTAGTCAACTCCAACAAACAGATGGAAGACAACTACAAACTCTCTTTGAAACAATTCAAAAACAACCAATTATTAGTCTCATTCAGATTAATTGATAAATTATATCAAACCTGTTTTACCGAGTTTAACCACCAAGCTATTTCGGAAGCTTTGTTCATTAAGATTATCAATTTGTATCTTATTGAAGTTGGGGTGTTGTTGAAGAGAACAGATGAAGCAAATCAACCTGAGATTAATCTTGCGGTTAATTCAATCACCAGTAATGAAGTGATTAATCAACTTAAAATGATCTATGGAGATTATATCCCTTATGAAATTTTGTATAATTTACATTTAGTGTATATTTCAAACTATAAGTTATTAATCAAGGATAAACATCAATATTTACAAGAACTAAAGGAATTATTACAACGAGAAGATGGAGATGAACCACCACCACCACCAGAACAAGCACCAGATAAATATTTATCTAAACTTGTTCATTTAATCGTGTTTGAAATCTTACCCACCTTTGAAGAATTTGAATTGGCAAAACTGATAATTAACAACCGACACCAGAGTTTCGCTGAAGGGGATTTATCCAAGTTGATAGATATTGAACAGAATAAACAACAGATATTGAAACAACAACAACAACAGGAATTGCAACAACAACAAGCCCATGAAGCATTAAGAAAACAAGAATTGTTACATCAACAAGAATTAACCAAACAACAGAATTTGAAATATAAGTCACTTAAAGAGATTCAAAAACAATACTCACAAGAAGAAGAAGGTGGTGATAAACCTCAATCAACAACTTCAACAACAACTTCAACAAACCAAGGGGTGTCTGACACCTCCTCCAAACTACATGAATTATCCACCAAACTAAACTATCTTGTCAACTTACTCAAAATGTATCTTAAAGATAATTCATTATTGATAATTATACTTATCCTGTTTGGATTAATTGGTCTGAAATTCATTAAATTAAATCGTCAAAATTTAAAACAGAAAGTTGTTGAGGTGATTAAAATGGCATTTAAGTTTAGTTATATATAGTGTGTATCCTATAGTGTGTATCCTATAGTCTGTACCCTTTATCATACCCTTTATCACTGTCTCTCTTTATACGGTTAACCTTTTCAGTTATCTCGAGATCAGTGCGACTCCCAATCTCCACAATAAAATATTTCATAAATTACTAATCATCATCATCATCACTCACACTTCTCCTTCTCCTTCTCTCCACCTACCCACCATGACAGATCAAGCCCCACCAGACAAGGGCATGTGGATAATAGGCTACGGCTCCCTAATATTCAAACCCCCACCCTGCGTCGCCTTCAAAGTCACGGGATATCTCTCGGGATTCATCCGCCGGTTTTGGCAAAGTTCAAACGACCATCGCGGCACCCCGGACGCACCTGGTCGAGTAGTCACTTTGATCTCCTTGGCTGACTTGAAGAGTGATGTGCGGTTTCATCAGGATGTTCATATGTATGAACTTAAATCCACCCATCATGAATCAGAACTAGGTGAAAGCAGTGGTGGTGGTGATGGTACTACTTCCGGGGAGATTGTTGATATTACCCATCGGGTGAATGAATTATCTGAAGCTGATTTAAAAGTATGGGGAGTAGCTTATTATATCGCCGAGGCAGATGTGTCTTATGTGAAGCAATATCTCGATATTCGAGAACAGAATGGGTATTCTTCCCTTCTGGTTCCCTTTCATATCATCCATAAACAAGATTGCACCTTATTGAAACATCTCCCCCGCGATCCCCTGTCGGGAGATTATTATATTCAAAGTATGATATATATCGGTACTATTGACAATGAGGCATTTGTGGGCCCGGAGTCTATTGAAGACACCGCCCAGGTGATTAAGAAATCCCAGGGTCCCAGTGGGTTAAATCGGGATTATCTCTTGCAATTAACTCGAGCTTTACATCAATTAGATATAAGAATTCATGATTATTATTTAGAAGATTTAGTTCATAGAGTATAGTTTCTAATTAGTTTAAATCAAAGAATTCATTAGCGGAATCCACAATCAATTTGGCAAAGGCATCAATGGCCAATTGTACTTGGTCAAACTCTTCCAATTTCAATAATTGTCTAATTTCAGGAAAGGTATTCCATTGATACTCACCATCAGTAGCAGTGGGGGAATCATATTCTATGCCGAATAATTTATTCATATACGCGGGACGGGGATTATCATTAGTAGTAGTAGTAGTAGTACTAATACCACTACTGAATGGTGACAAGAATCTCGAATTAAATGTCACCATATTTTGATTCCATCTCCATCTAGTCAAGGTGAATATATTGGGTTCGATTCCATGTGATTCAGCCACGAATTTGACCCAATCGTCTTTCCAACTCTCATACCGGACTCCAATGTCCTTGAGGTATTTAAGCGATTGATATAATGGCTCGAACCGGAATTGGATTGGTGGTGATGATGATGATGATTGGCTTTTGGCGGTTACGCTTCGGGAGTATTTCTCAAGATTATCGACGGAGATTTGTAATGATTTAGTGAATTCTTCAAAAGAATAAGGAATTAAGGGATCCTCAGCGAACTTTAAAATTATCCTCGCTAATAATTCCACAAGTTGTGAATGTTTTGACATATCTTTATCAATATTTGATTTTTCAAAATTATCAAAATTATCAAAACATGAATTCTTAGGATAGGAATTCTCCCCTGCTTGGTTCCTGCCGGTAAATTTAATTTCCAAGGCAGGGATATTAACCATATTTATAAAGGGGAGATAATTCTTATATTCAATTAAATTATTGGTAATATCTCCCTTTTGTTGTTGTAACAAGTCCAATAATGACAATTTAAGTTTAGGATGCCTCACCTTTTTCAATTCATTAACAACCACCCGGGTCAACAACGGATTGGAATTAATCTCAAGCTTGTCACCAGACACCACGTCCGATAAATCAATATATAAATATCCGCGTTTCTTCCACATCTCCCTATTCTTCTCCATCATTTCCCCACTACCGGCCAAATTATATTCACCACCACCAAAGGAAATAAAATGAATACTCCTGGTGGGACTCCATTGGTATTTCCGTTGTAACGAAGTGAAAATCTTAATAAGTTCCAAAAGGGCCACCGTACCAGTATTACTCCCCATAGTACCATAACATAAAGAATCTCTACTAGCACCAATAATCACCTCCTGGCTATTTTGTTCCCTCCCTTCAATTGAGCCAATCACGTTCCAAAAGGGGTGTAATTCACGATTGATATTATTGATATTCATCTGGATGGCGGTGGTGCTTTCGCCACTATATGTCCCATCGGGGAATTTATACCCGGTAGTTAATTTAGATGTTAACGTGGCCCCATCACGCCATGAGATGGGGATGGTGGGGATCTTGGCGGTAAGTTGTGATTTTTCCCATGATAATCTGGTGAAATATCGATCGGCCGAATACCAGGTTGGACTCAACACATCACCGGCAGATATTCTCGTCATGCCGACATTTTCCCTGATGATTATATCGTCATGGTGTTCATTACCTATTTTATATTTTGGTGAGATGAAAATGATGGCTTTTATTTGATGATCTTGCGCGAGCTTAACCTTGTTAGATTCGGGGGTAGTGCCACCGCCATATTTGATCAAGGCAATCTTATCTTTAAGGGGCACGTTATTCACTTGCAAGGTGGTATAGTCTTCTTCGGTACCATAATTCAAATAGATATAGTTCAGTTGAATTTCTTCGGCGGTATTTAATCCATTTGGCATATAGGCCAAATATTGCATGTCTTGTGGATTATCCATTTCATACAATTTGGCAGAGAAGGACCCATCGGATAATTTAACATAGGTGCCGCCACTTCCACCACCACTAGTACCACCACCAGCCAGACTATCTGGATAATTTATAAAACTTTGTAATTCATCAATTTGGATATTTCCAAGTCCATTATTTTTCATCAATTGTTCAATATATTTAGCCAAGGTTAAATCCCCTTTAGTACCACTGATATGACTTATGGAAGAGAAGTATTGCAAATTATCCTTCATCAATTTGACATCAATTAAATCATGGATAGAATCTTGTAATTTATTAATATCATAAAGTTTCCCCAGGGTGAAAGAAGCACCGCCTGATCCACTAGTACCCTTTATACTATCATTGTTGTTGTATTTAGAAATAAAAAAGATTAACATCATAATAAACATCACGTATAATAATCGTTTGACCACTAAAGGGTTACCCAATTTTAAAATTGATTTTTCATATTGCATGTGGAAGTATTTATAACCTTCATGTAACGGATCAATAATTTTAGAAATGGGGTTAATGACTTGATTGTGGATGATATTGATAAACTTGGTGGTACGGGAAGGTCTTTGGTAGTAGATGTTGGTACTAGCACTATCATCTATTTCAAACTGTTCTATGTGAGGTGTGGGTGTATCTATTTGATCATAAGTGGGTGGACTAGCCGGAAGGGACAGTGAAGAGGTGGCACTTGAACTGGTGGTGGTGGTGGTGGTACCTGTGGTGGTGGTGGAGGATCTAGTAGCACTGGTTGATAAGCGATGGTATGTCTGATGATTATTACTACCAGACGGCATAGTTAGTGGTTAGTTATTAGTAATAGTAGTAGTAATAGTAGTAATAGTAATAGTAATAGTTAACAGTAATAGTTAACGATGTGTTCTTTTTTCTTTGTTTGCCTTTCAAGGATTTTATACGACAGAAATACCCTGGAGCTACCAGATGATAGTATATATCTATAGTAGACGATAGTTTTCTAGTTATTAGAGACTGTAGACCACAGACTACAGGTATAGACTATGTCAGAGGGTATATATATTGTTGTGCTCATACTAGTTGTAAATGACACTATAGAGAGAGCAGTACCACCACCAACACCAACACCAACACCAACACCCCAACCCCCCCCCCATACAGTTCCATTGACATACTGTCTGTCCCCGTGTCTACAACTTAACACCCACCTCCTGTTTCGTCTTCTCCACCGCATCATACACCATCTTCTCAAACTTGTCAAACCCAGCCACAATATACTCATCCATAAAAGGCAACACCTGTGCCCCATAGAACCCAGCAATCTTATTCTCAAAATCAATCCAATAATACAAATTCCCCAACCCACTCCAATATAAACTGCCACCCGGTCTTCCATGAGGGATATTATTCATGCATACCGCACTACCCAATAACGACCAACCATCCTGTTGGTAGTCTTCATTGGAATTACTCAACATCCCTTGGAATTCAACCTTCATCCCGGGGGGTAAATGATTTTGCATTGCCCAAGTCACGGTGGATTCATTAAGGATACGTATGCCGGTGTCTGGTGATTTGCCATGATTTAACCACACTCGCATAAATTTGAGATAATCGGGGACATTACCAAAACACCCTTGTCCACCCAAATCTAATGTTGGATCGGGATGAAGGGCGTATCTTTTCATTAAATGAATGGAATCGTCTACTTTTCGATAATGCACCTTCACGAGATTATTATCCCGTTTGACATGAAAAGTACAACTGGTCATGCCGATGGGATTGAAGATATTCTCTTGTACGAATTCACCCAAGGTTTGATTAGTGATTGCTTCCACCATGAACCCCAACCAATCATAACTATGTCCATACATGAATTCACTACCTGGTTCACTAACTAATGGGGTCTTGTTATAAAAGAAATCCCGGGTAGGGTTGATAGCATCCACCTTATCTTTACTTTTAACAATCAATTTATAATAATCAGCATTGATAAATCCATAGGAGAATCCCGATAAATGTAATAATAAATGACGAATGGTGACGGGGGTGGTTGGTTTCTTGGGAAGTTTGATATATTCCCCTTGATCATTCACCATCCCTGGTTCAATAACCCCAATAGAACTGATCTCATCAAGGTATTGAGAACAGGGGATATCTAATGATAACTTACCTTGTTCATGAAGAATAAGAATTGCCATGGCAGTAATACTTTTCGTACATGAAAAATAGCCAAAGATGTCATTATTAGTCAACTTAGATTGAGGATCTTCTAATGAACGTACACCGCCACTGTTTAAGTACACCGTTTCTTTATCATTGGTCAATCCAATACAAATCCCTGGCGCAATTAGTGGGGGAGTATTGTGGTGATTGAAGCTGGTGATATTAGTGATGAGGTGGTCAATATTGTCTTTTAAACCTGGTAGTTGTTTTCTTGATATACCTGACATGATGATTAGTATTGACTTGTAGTGGTAGTGGTAGTAGTAGTGGTAGTCCCTATCAGTCACTCTTTATAACAATTGTAGAAATGGAAAAGTGGAGGTGAATAAATTGCGGAGTAAACAAAAAAAATAATCAACGAGTTCTCGGTGAGTTCAATTTAACCGAACTGCCGAGCCGATGGGGTTGATTACCATCACCGTCACCATCACCATCACCAATAACCTCCCACCTCTCCTCCACTGGTGACTGGAGACTACGAGGTATGATATGGGTAGATGGTAACATCTCTTCAGTATGTGGATTGTCATGGTCACTTCAAACTTCATTTGGCAATCTTCTCGATTTACTCACAGGACACTCACATTAAATCACATGAATGGTGGGAGTTCATAAAAATCTACCTAACAATGCCTTCTATTGACAAGCCTCTTAACTTCTTCTGACCCTATATAAACCAGACAATATACGCTCCCCTCGAGTAGTACTTGTCAATATCCCACTCAGTTCAAACGACCATGATCAGTGCTCGAGGTCTATGCTTAATTCTTCTAATTCCCATTAAATTACTATGGCTAATCATCAAATATCCCTTCACCGGAGGCATTAATGAGAAATATAAACGTAATTTGACCAATTCGTTAAAACTATACTTATTCAAACTAGCCCTAGCTGTCCCCGTCCCAGATCTGGCCATCCTCTCTCTCCTCGGTTATAAGTTCATCATGAGGAAATTGTTAACCATGAGATATCCACACCTAACTCACCCACTCCATAATTATGGCAAACCATTCGATGAAAGAAGTATGTTTGTGGTGGAATCCAAACTGAGAAACCCCAACACTGATCCACTATTGCTTTATATCCATGGAGGGGGGTATTATTTCGACACTACCCCCTCACAATTGGAATCGGTATTGACAATGTATCATTGTCTCCCAGCCGCCAAACAACAGAAACTATCGATCCTACATCTAAATTATAGATTGGCATGCCATGGATATCCCATGTCTAATGCATTGCAGGACCTAATTGACACATACACTAATTTAATCCAGGCTGGTAACCAAAACATCATCCTTATGGGAGATTCAGCAGGAGGGAACCTATCGATCATATTCCTCCAATACCTCCGTCAACAGCAGCAACAACAACAACAGAACAACAACACACCAGTCTTCCATATCCTAAACATGTCATTCTCGTTAGTCCTTGGGTTAAGATCGTTCCTGACTCGTATCAATTCTCCCCGGGACATTCTTTTTTTGATAATCAACACCGTGATATGATCCAATTCCACATCTTTAGCCAACAGGAGAGAATAGAAGCCATCGTGGGGGGAAACCAGCAGGATCATCATAGATCATTATTGGTATCACCGGGAAATTTACCTTATAACTATGAAGATTGGCAGAAGATACCTACTTTGAACAATAAGGATTATGGAGTATGTGTGATTGTAGGAGAACATGAAACACTCCGTGATGATATTTTGCAATGGTGCAAGTGGGCCCTCATGTGTCCATTATATGACTTGCCTCGAGAGGACTCATTGGGACAATTAAATCCTAAGAAACATGAATATATAAGAGACGACGACGACGAGAATGGTGGGGCAAAAATACAGGTGTTTATTGAGCCTTGGGGATTGCATGATGCTACTTTCTTTATGGAGAATCATTTGATTAAGAAAATTACAGCCGGAGGAGGTGTTAATAAAGTGGACGAGGTTGAATTCTTTGGAATTGTTCGAATTGTAAACTATTTAACTGATGTGATTGAATGAGCTTTATACTAATTAGGGAAATTCTGGATTATTATATAATCTTATATACATTTACCTCATTCTCAATACAAATAAAATACACCCAAACCATATCACCCACTCTATCCCTATCTCTATGTGGTGCCTGTGGTGTTTGTGCGACCTCCTTCACTGTAAAAACCTCGACGCACAAAAAAAACCCTTGATTGCGAAAAATCTTCCCTTCACCAAATCAACCCTATTTCAATCCTCCCCATATACAACAACAACCACCACAACAACACAACCTATATTCATATCACTAACCCTTTTGATCAAAAGTCATGCCCAGTTACATAAATCCATACTTATCCACCACCACCACCACCACAAGGAACAGACAGCAACGTTCTATCAACTGGATATTTTTTCTACTATTGCTCACCTTGATAAATCATGTGGGCGGTTATGTTCATCCCATTACCATCCATGGTCATTTCTTCGTTGACAGCATGACAAAGGAGCCAGTATGTCCCATTTGTCTCCCTAGATTACATTTCTTAATATATATAAATATATACATATACTAACTGTTCTACTAGTTCTATATCAAAGGAATCGATTATCAACCAGGCGGTTCATCAGCAGTATCAAATCATAAAGATCCATTATCAGATCCCAAAACATGTGCTCGTGATATCATATTATTTCAAGAATTAGGCATAAACACCGTCCGCATCTATTCGGTGAATTCCAATTTAGATCATGATATCTGTATGACCATGCTTGCCACCGCCGGGATTTATTTAGTCTTGGATGTGAATTCCCCCTTACCTAATCATCACTTGAACCGATATGAACCTTGGACCACTTATAATTTACTATACTTAGAAAATGTGTTTAAAATAGTAGAACAGTTTTCTCATTATAATAACACCTTGGGTTTCATTGCCGGGAATGAAATTGTCAATGATCCAACTTCTGCATCGGCGTCCCCTAGTTATATCAAAGCGATGATTAGAGATATTCGAACCTATATTCAAATTAATTCCCCGAGACAAATTCCAGTAGGATATAGTGCCGCCGATGATTTGAATTATAGAATGTCCTTGGCTAAATATCTCGAATGTGCCGATGATAACCCTAATGAATCGGTTGATTTCTATGGGGTGAATTCATACCAATGGTGTGGAGAACAAACTTTCTATAGTAGTGGATATAATATCTTGGTGGATGATTATCGAGAATTCACCAAACCGATATTTTTCAGTGAATATGGCTGTAATGAAGTGTTACCGAGGAATTTCGATGAAGTACCTGCTTTATATACTAATGACATGATTGATGTTTTCAGTGGGGGGTTAGTATATGAATTCACCCAAGAACCAAATAATTATGGCTTGGTTGAGCTCTTACCTAATGGAGATGTGAAACTATTACGAGATTTTATGCAATTAAAGAAACAATACGATAATTTACCTGATTTGGATTATTCATTCGTGGTAAATTCCATGAAATCAAATGCCAAACAAATTCAATCCAAATTAAAACAATATAAATCTTCCATTCCAAAATGTCAACCTAATTATGCCAATTTGGATATTTCCAATGGATTACCCGTATCATTGGCCGATCATTTGATCGAGACGGGGGTACAAGTAAAACGTGGGGGGTATGTGGAATTGAAAGCTCTGGATCTCGAATCTAAATATAATATATTTCAATTCAATGGGGAGAAATATCAAACCTATAATTCTATCGATATCTTAATTGAAATAAATGAGAGGGAACGTCGAGAACATGAAAATGCCCATCCTTCACCTCCACCCCCACCTGCTCCTGCTCCTGCTCCTGTTCCACATCATCCTCATGAACCTCAGCATCCACATGAGAAACCTCCCCCACCCCCTCCTTCTCCTTTTTCCCCTCATGACGACCAGTCTGAATCAAGGGGAAGTATCAAGAACAAACATCTCATAGTTGAAAAAAACAGTACGTATCCCGACGATAATTCCTATCATTCAGATGAAAATTCGATTGGACGTGGGGTGGTGGTGGTGGTGGTGGTGATAATAATAATGATAATAATAATAATAATAATAATAGTGGAGAGCTAATCTACGGAGAAGAAGAAACTGACAATGGCAACGACACAGATAACAGGGCCCCTCCTAATGGGTTCATGTCAGTTGTTCAAAAAGTGACCAATTCATTTAAGAAGCTATATTCTAGTCTATTTAATTGATTTTTCTCTTTGTGTGTGTGTGTGTAAAAAGGAAATATACATCTTAAATTATACTAACCTTTGCCAAAGTGTCATCTTGTGTTCCTATTCCGGTTGCTGTTTGTTTGGGGGTGGTGGTGGTCTATCTTTTATATACCATATGGTGAAGAATTATAAAGTAACCGATGTTTATGATTGAATATTTTGATTGAATTGCTATGATTAATCTCTAATTGATTTAATAATATCTCCCATTCATGATTGTTTAACGTATCGATTAATTTATCTGCATGAGGTTCCATATGTCCACAATTTATACACGTCTTGACCTTTTTTAATGATTGCTTTAATACAATAATTAGATGAGGTATTTGCGTAATATATTTTATAAATGTTGCAAAATTATCCGTAGGTGGTTCTACCCAAGAATCCACGTCGCTTTGGTCGCTATCCTCTTGTTGTATATATTCAAATAATCCGAAACTGGTTAATGATATCGTGGATACATTCTTATATCCACCCAACCTCTCACACACAATCTTAAAGAAGGGATTAAACTTGGCAAAATTAAATCGAGATCCCTCCAAATAAAATATATTTGAGCTGATGTCAATAACAATATGATCTAGTTTAGCATTATTCAATTTAGTGAAGTCTATCAACGATAATGAATTGTCATTGATAATATTTTTCAATTCCAATTGGGACACTTGGTTAAATAAAGGAATCTCCACTGGTTTATTCTTATTCTTCTTGAATGAATTGGAATAATTGCATGATTCAATCACCAAACTTTCAATACCACCTACCGGGATAGCATTTGCTGATATCAGTTTGGTATCATCGATGATAAAGTTGACTAAATGAACTTGATTAATGATATTGAAGTGATTACATATTAAGGAAATATGGGAATATTTGAACGGGATAGACCAACCAGTTTGGGTGTTTAATATTAAACTATCAAGCACTCTTTTAGGCTTGGCAAGCAGTTTCTTATTCCTTAAGAAGAGTGATTTCATTTGCTGTGAAGACGGTGGTGGGATAGTTTCCGGGAATTGGAATTCTGGAGATATTTCACTGATGATAATCTGTTTCAAGCCAAAACATTCCAGGAATAACTTATCCAAGGCATCGACGAAATTTAATTGATGTTCCGATTGACTAAGATCGATCTTATAAGTGCCGGCGATATTCGCCTTATAGTTTGAAGAATGTTTGATTTGAGGATTCTTGAATTCAACCTTGGTTAAGTAATTTATCTTACTACTAACACCACTATTGGCAAGGTGATTATTTGAAAATGATTGCAATTGTTTGGAAGATTTAAACACAATTTCATGGTACAAGAAGCACTTGTTAATGATATTATTGAACCGTTTGCAAGTAAGGGCAATATTTAGCAACTCTTTGTTTCCAAGGGCATTGAATATCAATAGTATAATCTCGAAGGGTAGTGAACAGAGGTGTAATAGTTTATATTGGGGAGTGGGTGGTTTCTTGATCTGAAAACGTAGTAACGAGCCTCCTCTTTTGCCTATCAATTGATACTTCTTCATGGTAGTTGTCGATGTGTATTTTAACTGAGTAGTGGTGGTTGTCTGTGTGTATATTAACTGAGTGGTGGTGAAGGTCTAGATCTAAGGTGACACATTCTAAAGATACGAAGCCCATCTTTAATTTTTCTTGTGGGTGAAATTGACACTCGGTAGGGCGGTGGGTCGGCCTCTCACCAGAGATGGTAGCGGGCTTTGATATCCGGTGGGACCAAAAGAGGTAATAGCCGTACATCAGTACTACAGTACATTATTCACTATAAAGATCTTGAGAGGGTAGATTGACAACTATTTAAATACACAACAGTGGACAGGTGGCAACTACTGTGTATGGTTCTTATACTAACAGTTCATGGTATAACCCATTTCTCATTTGGCGTTAGGTATCTGCATATTAATGACATATATGATCTCTACACACCACCACCACCCCCCCTTAAAACTCGGCATGTTTGGTAAAGCTCAACCTAACAGATCCAAAAAAAACTTTCTCTTCCTCTCTGTCTAATTTAGTATATACAAACTTCTCCCGACATTTAGGAGGGTGTATTATCACCTCCCATGAATGCACTTACACACCCTATCTACGGGGAGGGTCTTTCTTGTCGCCAAATTACAACCAAGGTGAACCGTACATTCGAACAAAGAAGGGTCCTCACCCACCACCTGTACCACCACCTGTACCACCACCTCTAAACATACCCACTTCTTCTATATCTATGATTCATATCATCATAAGCCTGTCTCATCAGCACATATCCCAAATGAATCTTCCCCACGAAATGATCAGCCAATCTCCTATCATTATCCAAGCGAGATAAATATGCCCCACATCCTTCACAGACTTGTAATTTCTGCTGAGAAGCCTGGCCTACATTCTCGACGATATTTCTTGCTTGTTGGGCCAATTTATCTCTTTTTTCACACAATTGGTTCAATTTGATTGATTGTTGTAGTATTTTCAGGGATTGGTTTGAAGTGGTTAAGAATTCAATTTCTTGAATCATTAATCCGATGGAGATATCCACGTCATCTAATTCTTTCGTTACTTTTGCAATGGTGGCTTTTTCTTCCGCCGTATGTTCTAATCTTTTGGTGGCAATATTAATATTTCGATCCAATTCATGAATATATGATTGCAACTGTTTATAATAATCATACTCTAATTCTGGGAACTTCTCACCAAGTTTCTTGGTACGATATTCATATTCTAATTTATGCTTTTGTAAATGCAACAAGGGACATTTACCCAAATCTTGTTTTGTTCCAACAAATAAATCATGGGGACAGGTCCCCACTAAGAAACTTCGGCATACTTTCCCACTAGTCATCTCGGGATCTTTACGTCGTATGGATGTTTCTTTACCCATTAATCCTTCAAGGGTTATCCTTTGTTGTTCCGCCATGGTCTGTGGTATTATCTGTTGACGGAGATGATGAAGAAGAAGGAGATGGAGATGGAAAATTCTCCTGAAAATTCTCTGCGGCTTAATGCTTGATCAACATCAGCATCAAAACAAACACCCTTTACCTTTACCTTCCCTTCACCACCACCACCTCCTCCTCCTTCTCCTCCTTCGCCATGGAATAAAATAGAAGCCAGCAGCTCATCAACCCTAAAAAAAACACTGCCAAATACTACCAACTTAATCCCCATGCCCTCTATCATGCTTTTAAAACGAAATAACATCCCAATTCCAAAAAAAAAACACTGATACTGGCAAAAACTTAACCTTATCCCACCCAGGAAGCTGAAGAGGAAGAAGAAGAAGAAGAAGGAGAAGAAGAAGAGACCTAATCAGGACTCCCCACTATATATATCAAGAAACCCATTGTTGGCAGTGGTATTTTCACGGTAATGACGTGACACAGAACCAATACAAGATCTAAATATCGATATTGTTTTGGTGTTCATCACGATGTAGGGAATGACTAGCTACTGATATAAAAAGGTCATGATGTCTTCCTAAGATAGATATCATTACCTTGATGATCAACTAATTTCGATACTGAATTTTTTTTTTATTACCGTCAGTCGATAATTCCCTTTGTTTCAGAATTACCGTAGTATATATAATTCTGTGGGATATCCGATCAAGTGTATACAATTCTATAAATGTATACAATACTAAACTATAACCCCTCCTTAATCCTTCTTTTCTTCCTAATCCTTCTTTTCTTCCTTCTCCTCTTTTTTATCAATTGAGATCTTTTCTTTGGAAACATATCCCAACGCACTCAATCTCTCGGGCAAAATAGGATGAGAGTGATGATAGGAACTAAACAACCAATCAGCATCCATACCAGACAAGTTCTCTTTGGATAATTTAATCAAAGATCTACTTAAATCTTCGGCATGGCCACATCCGACCGCGTATTCATCAGCTTCATATTCATGTTTTCTGGAGATTAAATTCTGAGCAAAACTTAACACACATTCAAATGGTTGGAATACGTCATTGAATAACATAAATCCAATCAAGATGGGTTTTTCAGCTCCCGTGAATCCAAAGGAATTATATAAGGAATTATTATGAATAAAGGCGGAAAATAATGAAAAAATGAGGAATAAATGCACTTGAGACATGGCCAACATTTTTGGTAAATGATTCAATTTCCAGTGTCCAATTTCATGAGCTAATACAGCTACCGTTTCATCGGTGGTATTATGTTCAATCAAAGTATCAAACAAGACAATTTGTTTTGACCATGGTAATCCCGTGAAATAAGCATTTGAATGAGAAGAACGTTTTGAACCATCAATGACAAATAATTTAGTCAAGGGGAATTGCTGTTTAGTAGCTAAATCTTCAATGGCAGTTTTCAACTCACCATCTTCCAAGGGAGTAAACTTGTTAAATAATGGCATGATCAAGGTAGGTATGATAGTCATGGCAATTAAATTAATAAATAATATGAATCCCATAATGTAGATAATAAACGAATCACCAAAATAATCAATAATCTTCAAAAACCCAGCAATAACAGGAGAACCCAACACGATACTAAGACCAATGCCTTTTAACATATCAGTGATCCATAACTTAACTGTTTGTTTATTAAACCCATAACTTTCTTCCAACACGAAATTCTTATAGTAACCCAAGGGCAAGCCAATAATAGTAGTCAAGATTTGGGAAGTGAAAACAAAGAAAATAGATTGAGTAATAACCCCACCCATAAACTTAGGCATAATGGTAGCACATTTACTCATTAATAAACCAGCAACAGACCAAATCTTAGGCAACACATCATACTTAATAATAGCAAGGTTTTGCACCAAACTAAAACTGGAAGAAAAGATTGAAAATCTCGCTTTTGCTCGTGAATAATCTTGTGATTTCTCAAAGGTTTCTTGAGTGACTTCCTTCTTAATTGAGGCAGGGGGTGATTTCTTCTTAAGCACTTGATATTGTCTATATTCCAAATAATTTTCAAATAAAAATTGTCCAACAGTGAATCCAAGAATGACTGTTTTCCAATCAATAGTGGGTGAATCAAGAAACGAAAAGGTCTACAAAAAAAAAAGGGGGGGAGAACGTTAGTATTCAACTTGAGTATATAGTCAATTTGGGGGGGAGGGTGGAGGGGTACCAATGACCTAGATATATACATACTTCAGACAATGAGATCATACTGTATTGGTGGGTTGGCTGAAAGATAGAGAGAGAGAGAGAACACAAGAAGAGCCTTATTGACAGCAAAGTAATTTTTTCTTCCAACTTTTTTTTTGCCCTGACGGCAAACACTGAGTGAACAATCTGTTGTTTTTTATTGCAGTTTATGTTTACAACATGCAAAAAATGTATCGTAATAAATTTTTTATACTATATATAGATATATATACATCATTCAATAAAGATGATGGTAGTAGTAATAGTAGTAATAATGATAATAATAATAATATGAAAATGTAAACTAAACTAAAGAACTGTAAGAAAAGTAACTAGGACCTTTTTATTTTTTTTTTCTAATCATATCCCTTTTCTAACATTCGACAAAGTTAATCAGAGTTCTTTCTTAGTTAGCATCAGCAGCTAATTTTTCAGCTTTAGCAATAACATCTTCAATACCACCAACCATATAGAAAGCATTTTCAGGCAAGTGATCGTATTTACCTTCCAACACTTCCTTGAAAGACTTGACGGTTTCTTGTAATCTGACTAATCTACCTGGAATACCAGTGAAAACTTCAGCCACGGCAAATGGTTGAGATAAGAATCTTTGAATCTTACGAGCTCTTTCAACAGTCAACTTATCAGCTTCAGATAATTCATCCATACCTAAAATAGCAATGATATCTTGCAAGGACTTATAAGCTTGCAAGGTTTGTTGAACATTGGTGGCAACTTCATAATGTTCCTTACCAACCACAGAAGCATCCAATAATCTGGATTTAGAATCCAATGGATCAACAGCTGGGTAAATACCCAATTCAGAAATACCTCTAGACAACACAGTGGTAGCATCCAAATGGGCAAAAGTGGTAGCTGGAGCTGGATCGGTTAAATCATCGGCTGGGACATAGACAGCTTGGACAGAAGTAACGGAACCCTTGGTGGTGGTGGTAATACGTTCTTGTAAAAGACCCATATCGGTGGCTAAAGTTGGTTGATAACCGACAGCGGATGGAATACGACCCAACAAGGCAGAAACTTCGGAACCAGCTTGGGTGAATCTGAAAATGTTATCAACGAATAACAACACATCTTGACCTTCTTCATCTCTAAAGTATTCAGCAATGGTTAAACCGGTTAAAGCAACTCTAGCTCTGGCACCAGGTGGTTCATTCATTTGACCGAAAACTAACGCAACCTTGGAATCACCTTCCAAGTTAATAACACCAGTTTCCTTCATTTCACGATATAAATCGTTACCTTCTCTGGTTCTTTCACCAACACCGGTGAAGACGGAGAAACCACCATGAGCCTTAGCAATATTGTTAATCAATTCTTGGATAAACACAGTTTTACCGACACCGGCACCACCGAATAAACCAATCTTACCACCTCTAGCATAAGGAGCCAATAAATCAACAACCTTGATACCAGTTTCTAAAACTTCAGCAGCAGTAGATTGTTCAACAAAAGAAGGTGGGTCAGCATGAATTGGGTTTCTTTGCTTACATTCAATTGGACCTCTTTCATCAATTGGATCACCAACAACGTTAATAATTCTACCCAAAGTACCACGACCAACTGGGACAGAAATTGGGGCACCAGTGTCATTGACGGCGGTACCTCTGACTAAACCTTCAGTACCATCCATAGCAATAGCTCTGACGGTGTTTTCACCTAAATGTTGAGCAACTTCCAAAACCAAGTCTTGGTCACCATTCTTCAAGGTTAAAGCATTTAAAATAGCTGGCAAGTTACCTTCTTCGAATTGGACATCGACAACGGCACCGATAACGGCTCTACAAAGTAATCTGTTAGTAACATAGTTCTGTGTGGGTGGGTGGGTGTGTTTGTTTGTGTCTATGAATCAATGCATGGGAGGAGGAGGCGGAGGAGGAGGAGGGGTGATAAGTGAAAAAAATGTATGGGGGGTTCAACTTCCCATACCAACCAACCAATCAAAAATTTTTTTGTCAGTGAAAGAAAATCAATTGTTGGAAATTGCGCACGCATTTTAACAAAAAAAAAAACCGGCGAAAAAATTGAAAAATTTCATTGGACAAGGAAATTTTGGGTCAACGACTGCGCGACTGGATATGGATGAATTGATAAGGGATAGAAAGTTGGGAGTTGATAAATATGAATGGGCATTGGCATTGGCATTGGTTTATACCTTGCTTTATAACAAGCTGAGTCTCGTTTGATTGTATAGTCTCTCTCTCTCTCGCCAATTTCAAATCTAGATCAAAAATAAAAAAAACCCTTAAAAAAAAGTCAACCACCATGAATTGATTGACAAACAATTGAAACCCGGTAGTTGTAGTAGTAGAAGTAGATCGTGGCGTATGATATATCCCCTGTGTAAACTTCAATTGATGTATTTGATGCATTTCTCACTCTCTCTCTCTCACTCCCTCCTTAGTTGATTCTGGAAATAACACTTTAAAAAAAAAGACTGTTAACATACCTAACTTTACCATGAGCTGGAGCAGAAGCAGCAGCTAAACCTCTTGAAAACATGAGGTTACGCTTAGCTGCATTCAATGCAGTGCGCGAAGCAGTGTTAAATAATCTTGGAACAACCATCGTGTGGGAACTTTGGTGATGTAAAGATAATCCTCTAGAGTAAGAAGAAGAAGAAGAAGAAGAAGAAAGAAAGAAGTAAATGAAAAAAAAATCGACACTCTCAAATGGAGAGAGAAAAAAAATTCATTCCGCAGTTTCTCGTTTGTCTGTTTTTTCTCTCTCTTTGTTTCTCTCTCTCTCTTTCTCACTCGCCCACCCACCCGCCAACCAACGACAAAACTTTTCTCTCGCACCACTAATTAATTTGTTTTTGTCTCCTCCAACAAACAAACAAAAAACCAACCAATTAAATCACAGAAAAAACCCTTTAGTTTATATGCAGGTGGTGCACCGTTAAATAAATGTCCGATGTTTTTTTTTGGTTCAATTCCGATTACCGCTATCTTATTGGATCAGAGCTATATACAGGATAGTTAGTACCGAGTGTGTGTCTCTCTCTCACTCTCTCTCTCTCTACTATTACCACCAGCCAATATTATAACATATATTGTGCCGATTCAATACAGTATTAATACACAGTCAATGAGACAAGAAGTCCTTTATCTACATTGACTATAACAAGACAGTCCATCCATGTCTATACAACTTACAGCTCTAGTTTTTTTCTTTGTCTAGAACTTACTCTCCCTTTATTAATGGGCTGCAAAAAGAAAACCTTGATTTTTTTGTACGAATATTTCACCAATTTAAAACAAAAAACTTATCATTATGGTAGGTAGTGGGGGGGGGGGGGGAA
>JAJMHC010000045.1:0-59800 GCA_030582855.1 Hemisphaericaspora lyxosophila
CTGATTTTATGTGGGAATCAAAAGTTCTCTTGTGTTTCTTCACGGGACTGCTCTTGAATTCCATAGTTTCAATTATATAAATTGACACCAAATTAACCGCTGATATATAATTAAAACATAGAATTGCCCTATTTTTTTTGAAGTTTTTCGCAATAACCAAAACCCACCATTTCGCAGTCAAATTTTTGTTTGTTTTGTTTGTCAGTTAGTAGGTGAGTATATATTGGGCTGGTGGTGATGGTAGTTTATAATCAGACTGTTAACCCGGTTACTCTGATCAATTGCTTCAAAAGCCAACACTCCCAACTTCACTCCCAACTTCACTCCCAACTTCACTGCCAACTTCACTCCCTTGTAACTCTCCAAACAATTGAAATTGGCTGCAATTATTTTGTTCGTGCTCACTATACCTTTAGCCAACGCACACGACTCATCTCCGGTCTAACAGTCTCTGCACCCACTATGCAAAAAACAAAAAAAAAAATTATTCAAACTCTTTCGTAACACAACTACCTAGTGTCCCACCCTTCCTCGCTACTTACAAAACCAATAAACAATCAGATAAAAAAATGGGAAAGAAAGCTATTGACGCTCGTATTCCTTCTCTTATCAGAAATGGTGCCCAAGAGAAACAAAGAAGTTTCTTCATCATTGTGGGTGATAAAGCTCGTAATCAATTACCTAACTTGCATTATTTGATGATGAGTGCCGATTTAAAGATGAACAAGTCAGTGTTATGGGCTTATAAGAAGAAATTGTTAGGTTTCACATCTCATAGACAAAAGAGAGAGGCCAAGATTAAGAAGGATATCAAGAGAGGTATCAGAGAAGTTAATGATCAAGATCCCTTTGAAGCTTTCATTTCAAATCAACATATTAGATATGTCTACTATAAAGAAACCGAAAAGATTTTGGGTAACACTTATGGGATGTGTATTTTACAAGATTTCGAAGCCATTACTCCTAATTTGTTAGCAAGAACCATCGAAACTGTCGAAGGTGGTGGATTAGTTGTCATTCTTTTGAAAAATATGACCTCATTGAAACAATTATATACTATGACCATGGATATTCATTCTAGATATAGAACTGAAGCTCATGACGATGTGGTCGCCAGATTCAATGAACGTTTCTTACTTTCCTTGGGGTCATGTGAAAACTGTTTAGTAGTTGATGATGAATTGAACGTGTTGCCAATCTCTGGTGGTAAGCACGTTAAACCATTACCCCCCAAAGACGACGACGAATTGACTCCAAATGAACAAGAATTAAAAGAATTAAAAGAAAGTTTGGCAGAAGTACAACCGGCTGGATCTTTAGTTAGCTTATCCAAGACGATAAATCAAGCACAAGCAATCTTGACATTTATTGACGTCATTTCAGAAAAGTCATTAAGAAGTACCGTCACCTTGACGGCAGGTAGAGGTCGTGGTAAGTCTGCCGCTCTCGGTATTTCTATTGCTGCTGCCATTTCTCATGGCTATTCAAACATTTTTGTCACTTCTCCATCTCCCGAAAATTTAAAGACCCTTTTCGAATTTGTATTCAGAGGGTTCGATGCATTGGGTTATACTGAACATATGGATTATGACATCATTCAATCGACAAACCCATCATTCAATAAAGCCATTGTTAGAGTTGACATCAAGAGAGGACATCGTCAAACTATTCAATACATTTCTCCTACTGACAGCCACGTGTTGGGACAAGCAGAATTGGTCATCATTGATGAAGCCGCCGCTATCCCATTACCTGTGGTGAAGAAACTCATGGGTCCTTACTTAATTTTTATGGCATCTACCATTAATGGTTATGAAGGTACCGGTAGATCGTTATCCTTGAAGTTAATCCAACAATTAAGACATCAATCTAATAATACCACCCCAGCTGACACCACCATTGTTTCCCGAGACAACAAATCTGCAGAAACTGGTTCATTGAGTAGAAACTTAAAGGAAGTTGTTTTGGACGAACCAATCAGATACGCCCCCGGTGATGCAGTCGAAAAATGGTTAAACAAATTACTTTGTTTAGATGTTTCATTAAGTAAGAATGCAAAGTTCGCCACTAAAGGTACCCCACATCCATCCCAGTGTAACTTATTCTACGTCAATAGAGATACCTTATTTTCCTATCATCCAGTTTCAGAAGCTTTCTTACAAAAGATGATGGCATTATATGTTGCTTCCCATTATAAGAATTCTCCCAATGATTTACAATTAATGAGCGATGCGCCAGCACATCAATTATTTGTGTTGTTGCCTCCGATAGAAGAAGGGGATAATAGAATCCCCGATCCACTCTGTGTCATTCAATTGGCATTAGAAGGGGAAATTTCTAAAGAAAGTGTTAGAAAATCATTATCTAGAGGACAAAGAGCCGGTGGTGATTTGATTCCTTGGTTAATTTCTCAACAGTTCCAAGATGCAGAATTTGCTTCATTATCTGGAGCAAGAGTGGTTAGAATTGCAACCAATCCTGAATATTCCGGTATGGGTTATGGTTCCAGGGCTATTGAATTATTACAGGATTACTATCAAGGTAAGTTTACTGATATTAGTGAATCTTCTGAACTTAATGATCATACTATCACCCGAGTTTCTGATAAGGAATTGGCTAAGGCTTCTTTGAAAGATGAAATCAAGTTAAGAGATGCAAAGAGTTTACCTCCTTTATTGTTGAAATTATCAGAAAAAGCTCCATATTATTTACATTATTTGGGTGTTTCATATGGTTTCACGTCACAATTACATAAATTCTGGAAGAAATGTGGATTTTCCCCCGTTTATTTAAGACAAACTCCTAATGAATTAACTGGTGAACACACAAGTGTTGTCATTAATGTGTTACCAGGAAGAGAAGATGGATGGTTGCATGAATTCTCCAAAGATTTCCACAAACGTTTCTTATCTTTATTATCATATGAATTTAGAAAATTCCAAGCTTCCCAGGCATTAAGTATCATTGAAGCCACTGAAGTTGGTGAAGGTTCATCAACTGACTTAGTTAAGAAGTTGACTAAACAACAATTGGATGACCTTTTATCTCCATTTGACTTGAAGAGATTGGATTCATATGCTAATAACTTATTAGATTATCATGTTATTGTCGATATGTTGCCTTTACTTTCTCAATTATACTTTTCTAAGAAGACGAGTGATGAAGTCCATTTATCTACTGTCCAATCAGCAATCTTATTGGCCATTGGTTTACAACATAAGGATATTGATGAGATTTCTAAAGAATTAAATTTGCCTTCGAACCAATCTATGGCCATGTTTGCTAAGATTATTCGTAAGTTTTCCACTTATTTCAGAAACGTCTTAAGTAAGGCCATTGAAGAATCCATGCCTGTGTTGGAAGACGAAGGGGTGCAAGAAATGGAAGGGGAAGAAGAAGAACACGTTGATTACGCAGCTATGGAAAAGCAATTGGAAGACGATTTAGAAGAAGCTGGTGGTGAAGCAATCAAAGAAATGAGAGAAAAGCAACGTGAATTGATCAATGCAATTAATTTGGACAAATATGCTATCGCCGATGATGCTGATTGGGAAGGTGCTGAAAAATCATTGACTAAAGTTGCCAAGGGTAAAGGTGGTGTCGTTAGTGTCAAGAGTAAGAATTCCAAGAGGAAACCTGCTGAAAGTGCCACTGAAATTTATGAAAAGGAAATGAAACTGGCAAATAAGAAGCCCAAGAAATCTAAAAAGTAAAATATAGTTTTTTTATATTTGTGTACATTAGTTTTTTGAATAATAGAAGAAAAGTTCAACTATTAAATCTAGCAAAAAAAAAAAAAAATTCTATGAATGCTCTGTCGCGCCAGTTTCAGGTGCTATATTCTTGAGAGTAGAGTTCAACGTCCATTCGATCAAATCAAAGAGACTAACGTCATCATTTTTGATATCCAAGATATGAAAGCGATCCACAATATCCTTCTTTAGACTGAGATTGATATCCTCATCTTCAAACAAGTACTTGTGACTCTCGGTATATGCGGGCCAAACAATATTTGCATAGTAATTGGGTGGATCAACCCAAAAGCCATCCAATGTGTTATATCCTGTACGACTCTCTCGACGCTCTCTTAAGGTTTCAAATGTAGCATGAAAGAATAATTTTATGTCAAATAATTCTATTATCTGGGGATCATGGTATAACATAAATCCATCTATAAACACCACTTTCTTATTATGCAATAAATCATGGGATTTAGTAATCTTGTTTCTAAAATAGTCTTCTTCAGCTTGGGTTAATTTCATTTTCACCTCCGCTTCTTTGGAATCAATTTCAGGAAATGTATTATTGTGTTTAATATCTTTCATATATTGAATGAATTTTGCAAAATCTATCGCTTCGGGGCAATCCCAGTTCTGCAAACCAGTGGCTTCATCTATCGGTATCTCCGAGTCATGGAGATAGAAGTCATCAAGATGAATTATGGTTGAGTCTGGTAAGAGCTTATGAAGTGCCTTGGATGCTGTTGTTTTTCCACTTGAAGAAGGTCCTCCACATGCGACAATGACAACTTGCTTATTATCTGCGTTAGTCATATTGTCACAGGCTGGGGATTTGTTAGTTAGCAAAAAAAAAACCCTCCTTATCAATTTTGATATTGATTTGACATGCTTTCTTTTTTTTTTTTTTTTTTTTTTTTTTCCTTTTCTGTTCTTTGTCTCGCGTGCGCCTCCACCGCCGTATAACTATTACAGACAAGTCAGTACAATGACAGTCTGGGTAAACAAAGTAGGCCATTGAGCTTAGATGCGAGCCAGAATGCAAAGCATGTTAAATGTAGAGACTCTCGCCTATAACTTCCTCATATTTGCCTGGTGGCAAAAACAAACCAATCAACCAAGTATCGCATGCTAATCCAAAAGAATGCCGCAACTCGCATGATGTAATCCATAACAACAAAGGATCGAAATCACAAGCTTTATAGAAGATGAAACAGCCCACCCATTGACAGGGCATTATATCCATTCATGTACTAGCAGAGAAAGCAACACATGTGCCCAATGGATCTATTTCGTCTATTTTGGGGATAGGGCATGAATCCGGAAGAATAGTGTGTTTGCAAAAATAGTTCCGCAAGGAGTTAAGCATCATAATGACACAATAACTTGTGTTTAGTTCAATTTAGCCAAGTCCGGAAATAACTGACCACAGAACCAATGAGACGGGTCAAATTGAGAAGTTTCGTTTCAGTATCGAAACAGGAACCAACCCCCCCCCTCCAGCCCCCCCTTGTTTGCTTCGTTCAGTTAGTTAATTGAGTTTGTATTGTTGCTCATACGCCTCCAGGGAGTACTGGCAAAGCCGTAAGATGATATTCATAAGAGTTACTAACTTCATTGACAAGAAGTTTTCAAGAGTGCTACAATGGATTTAACCACCCTCCTTGCGTATTTCGGCTGTTTTTTTATATTGGCATGCCATTCTTCTCATCTGATACATCAACTCCGTTCCGGATATACCAGCTTCACTCAACAATTTGTTGAATTCAAATTGTAATTGAGGTTGTTGGCATCTCTGTGTCATGGTCTATTTCCAAATATGGGGCAGGCCTTCCAAAAACGGCTAATTTGAACGTGAGTGCAATTACCCAATTGGGAAGTTTTGCAGAAGAAAAATAATTTTTTTTTGTTTTTTTGCTTTGGCTGATGTTTTTGCAACCCATTTTTGCATTTGCCATTTTTGCCGTTTTAGATAGCATCCTTTTGGAGAAAGGATAAACGATGATATGAAGTATTTAATAAAAGGAACCTATCCAACCCCCCCTTACACTTCAGGTATAGACCTGTGTTTTTTTTTGTTTTTCTTTTTGCTGGAACAAACTTCTGTTTAATTCTGGAGTTTATTGTTTGATTTCTTTACCCAACCCCCACCCCCTATCACCTTCTAGCAATTGCATGTTCAGCTATCCCATCCAGCATATAATGTCATCCCCAGCTCACATGTTGGAACAGAAATCTTTGATTCATCAAGGACACGAAGCAGGATTTAAATCTCCTATGCATGAAGAATCTCCTGCCATATTAAAAACTTTTGAAATTCTGCGAACCTCCAGTGGCAAGAACTATACTTCTAATCACGCTCCTTCCCTTCAAGATTTAGTTAATAGATCACCCTCCCCTTTAACAAATACATCCAAGTACACCACCGACAGACCTAGAACAGAAGGAAGCTCTCCAATTCTACACCCCTTATCCAATATTAAAAAGCTTTCTCAGATTATAAGTAATCCACATCAAATGATAGAGGAACAAGGTACGTGGTCATACAACAGTGAAACCATAAATGAGATGATAAAGTTGAAAGTTGAGGAAGAAAAGACAAAGCAAGCTTCTTTGAAGCATGAATCGTTCCAAACTGCATTGGAGTTATTGAAGTTGGCTCAAACATTGAAGATAAACCATGAATTGATTCCCTATTTGTTTGTGGCTTCGGAAAACCCAATTCAAGATATTGACGCTACCATTGGCAAACTACATAATAATCCCGATGATCTCGTGAAAGGAATAGAGCAAGCCCATTTTCAGTCAGGAAGAAGAGGAAAAAGAGCCCATTCGGAAATACATATACGATCATGTTCAGAAGCACCCAGTCAACAACACTCTAGATCAATGAGTCATTCATCCGATACCGTCACCACCCCAAATGAGGAGACCATCAATGACAAGGTTGTCCATAACTCAGGGGCAACATGTCTGTCAATGCCAATAACAAACAACGAGATACAGACTCAACCACCCCCTTCAATGCATGCTGGATCACTGCCAAATTTCCCAGCCAAGGAACCCCCTCAAAATATGTATCCCGTATATTTTACGCCGCAACTGATACCATCGGTTTCTCCCATTGATCCAGATAATAACAAGGAGAGAAAATTGGGTTCACCATATCTGCAAAGACTCTTGAATCCTCCTCACCCTCCACCTCCAGGATTGCCATTACCTATTCAAGGGTATCCTCGTTATCCATATCTAATCCCATCACCACCCCATGGAGGCCAACCAGGCCAACCATACGTAATACCCATTTCGCAACCAATTATACCGCCACAATTAGAGAAGTCAAGAAAAAAGTCATCCACGGTGCCCGCTCATCACTTCCAAGCTACAGGAGAACCATTTAGACCATTGGAAACAGAAGAAGTCATAAATACGCATAAACGGGTCAAACATAATAAGAACTCTATTATTAATTTCATGATCACTACACCCAAAAACCCGCCTGCAAGAAAATACAATAATTCGAACAAATTAAGATGATATTGCATGACCTTTTGAAAAGTTTTTATCCAGTCACAAGACATTATAGTTATATATAAAAAAAAAGGTCTAGGTGACTCATCCGGTCTCTTAATGCATACGAGGTGAATAATGACATATTTTTTTTTTGACCCAAGCCAAAACCGGTCATGATTTGCTATTCTAAACCTTATCAGAGAATACCAAGAAAAGAAATAACAACTGAGGTTTGAAACTTGGTTAATATGGATCATGTAGTCGTTTTGCCGTCATACAAATATACCTATACTTTTTTAATCTTAAAGCCAAATCTGTAGTCACTATATACCACTTTCTAAACATAAGGTTAATTACCTTGAAGTTTAACAAAAAGTCAACAAAACTCAATATGACCCTAAACCGATAGCCAAATATCCCTGCAAAATATCCCTGCCAACATCCCTGTAATATCCCTGTAATATCCTTGCAATATCCTTGCAATATCCTTTCCGGATAAGAATTGGAAAGTGATTCCTTAAAAACATTTTAGTCTCATGATGTCCGGTGGTGTGACTTTTTTTTTTGCTTCCCTTATGGCTGCATGTCAGCGGTCTAGAACGCCATCGGACAAAATCGCAGCCTGCGAAAAAATGCACAGGGGGGATGCCATCAAGAATAAAATAATATATTTTTTAACATTTGCAACACAGACGGAAAAATAAGTGAAACCGGTGACATCCGTGATCAAAAGCATCAGGTGCCCTTTAAACGATAGCCTTCTATTCACAGCTATGTGCGATTATGCTTTGCTAAGTAGTTAGATTAAATGTAATCAAGTATGTTTCTGCCATGGAAGTGTGTCCATTTCTATGACGTACTCAATAAACATTCGGTATACCTCACGACAACCAGGG
This sequence comes from Hemisphaericaspora lyxosophila, assembly GCA_030582855.1. Taxonomy (NCBI): domain Eukaryota; kingdom Fungi; phylum Ascomycota; class Pichiomycetes; order Serinales; family Debaryomycetaceae; genus Hemisphaericaspora; species Hemisphaericaspora lyxosophila. Next base: position 8,147 of record JAJMHC010000045.1, read on the forward strand.
ATTGACGTCAGTTGAACGTGTGCCAAAACTAGAAAAAAAAAAAACCCAAAACAACTTGATTGCAAAAGTGTGAATAGAAATATAGACAATTTATTGTGCCCGAAAATACAAAACGATGAAATTTTTTTTTTTCATAAAAAATATCCATCGTCAGCATCACGTAATACGAATAAGGTTGCCAACTGATAAGAGACGCCTGTTTCATTAGTCATTTGACTACCAAAGCGATGACACATCATCTCGTTGTTAGTCACAGTCATCAGACAAGGATATTGGTTTATATATACAAGCCAATTTTCCTTTTTCTTCTAGAGTTTGCAAAATGTTATAAAAGTTTTTTGTATATATATATATACTTCCATTCGTTTATACTATAATATGATTCTTCAGTATAGAACTCAATTACTATAGAATCTCAACCAAAACAATCATGTCCACTACTACTACTACTACTACTACCACTGCTGCTACTCCTATCAGCACCACCGAATCAATTATCAAAAAGGAAGATTTCTCTGATGACGAAAGCAAATACAAGCTTGAAGCTACCGAGACCCTGACAGAAAAATCGCTGTACACAATCTTCCGTACTAGAGAAAGAGTTCTACTAATCATTGTCCTTTCATTATCAGGATTTTGGAGTGCTGTCTCCAGTCCAGTTTATTTCCCTGCTTTACCTACCGTGAAGAGTTATTTCGATATTACTGACGGTGCTACAAATTTATCGGTTTTATCATATTTGGTGTTCCAAGGTATATCACCAACAATTTCTTCTAATCTTGCTGACACTTTTGGTAGAAGACCAGTGATATTAGCTAGTTTGCTTATCTATATTTGTGTTTGTATTGCTATTTCCCAAGTTAACTCATTTTATGTGCTTACAATATTGAGGTGTATCCAAGCTGCTGGTATTGCGCCGGTATTTTCCATCAGTGCAGGGGTGGCTGGTGATGTTTGCACCACCTCTTCCCTTGGTGGAATGGTGGCCATGGTGTCAGGTTTACAATTGGTAGGGAATGGTATTGGAGGTTTACTTGGTGCTGTATTGATCAGTCTGTTTAAGAGTTGGAGAGCCATCTTTATATTCTTGGCTATTGGTGGAGGGGTTACTTTCCTATTGGCAATATTTTTATTGCCGGAAACTTCAAGAAGAATTGTTGGAAATGGTTCGGTGGTGCCAAAACAAATTGTCAACCGGGCGCCATTGATCTACCTCCCCTGTTTCAAGTCAAGATTGACTAATGATACAAATACATTAACTGCTAAAGCTTCATTTGACATTTTGAGTCCCTATAAAATATTTTTCCAAAAGCTGGTATTCTTTACATTATTACCTCTGGGTATTCATTTTGCGGCCTGGACGATGGTTTTAACTTCCCTTTCCACAGAATTGGAATCACCAAAGTATAATTTCTCAACCATGCAAGTTGGTTTGGTGTACTTGCCCCAAGGTATTGCTTGCTTTATTGGTTCAATTGGGATCGGATCCTTTTTGAATATCTATTATAGATATAGAAGAAACCTTCTTGATAAACAATGTGAAGACATTGAATATACCAAGAGGCCTCCATTTAATATTGTGGTGGCAAGACTTTATCCATGTATAGTTCCTTCCATCTTGATGATTTGTGGTCTTGTTATCTTTGGCTGGTGTATTCAATTTCTGCAAAGTCTTGTATCTATAATTATCGCCACCTGTTTAATTTCATTTTCATCATCAATCACCATGTCTATCTCATCCACGTTATTGGTTGATTTGTTTCCTGGCAAAGGAAGTGCCCTGGCTAGTTGTTTAAACTTAATGAGATGTTTGTTGGCGGCATTAGGTACTGGATTGCTTGATAAGATGATTAGTGGAATGAATTTGGGTGGGACTTATACTTTAATTGCTGGTATTTCATTAATTGCAAATTTCGGATATGTTTATGTTATTTATTTATCCAAGAAGACTATTGATGATTTTGAATTGCATGATTCGTCAGATACCGACTATTCATAAGTTTGTTTGGTTTTAAATCAAATCAAAAAAAAAGTTATTTGCAACCTTGTCTTTTTTTTTGCTGTGTTTTTTTTTTTTTTTTTTTTTTTGGTTGTTGTTGTTGTTGTTGTCTAGTTTAGGTTATTATGGGGTTTAGGATATTATAAATCGTGTACATACATTCACCTATAGAATTTTAATATTAATTACTTTGTTTTCTTTGAGTTTCTCAAATGGTCCTTTCTTCACCGCCTAGAACCGAATGAGTTCTACCATCGCCATACATTAGGAATGAGAGTTTAGCATCGGGCCAGTCGGGCCAGTTATCCGCCATGACAAGATATATCAGGGACCGGAAGATTAGCATCGGGCCAGTTATAACCCCCATGGCGATTCATTAGACCCGAAAGAGTAGCACCGAATTACTAACATGAATGGAATTGAATGACATGTATACGAACTGTCCCCCCTCTATTGTCCTACTTATCAAGATTATCCCTCTATCGGAGGCCCAACCGTCATATACCCAAATTGCTTGATTAGGAAACTCCGTGCAATTTCTACCAGTGTTAAAGCCAGTTAGAGCCGGACATGCCAATAAGACCCGGTAAAAGCCACGAAAAACGTCAGATTAAGACGCACCTTTTCTTTTGACAGGAATTCCGTTAACTGGATTCTGCAGGTTAGGTTTGCAGGTTATGTCCCAGACTTCGGATTTAATTGCAGTTCGCCTAACACAATTATTTTTCTCCCTCTGGTCTGTCAATGTAACTGACTATCGGATTTATTTCTTTTTTTTGTTTTTTTTTGTTTTTTTTGTTCCGTTGGGGTCCTGGCGATTTTATTACTTGCTATATAAGGACTGTGAATTGTCTAGCATCTCACATTACCTATTATTGTGCAAAGGACACAAACCATGAATCACTAATGACAAATCAACTTACTACTAAACATTCAAAGATGCAACACGACACCGATGTTGAGACTACTGAACGTCTCGAGGTCAATGAGGATATGAACGACAAAGAGCTCCTCGACCAGGTACAATCAACTATACAACCACCTTATACCATCCTCACCTACCGAGAAAAGTATACCATAGCGATATTGATAAGTAGTTGTAGTATATTTTCGACATTATCATCCTCGATTTATTTTCCTGCATTACCCATACTAGCCCACTACTTTGATGTTTCTGATGGGATAATCAATATTTCCATTGTGGCATATTTCATATTTCAAGGTATTGCCCCTCCATTCATTGCCCCTATAAGTGACACATTTGGAAGACGCCCTTGTGTCATTGCATGCTTATTATGCTATTGCGCTACATGTATTGCATTAGCTAGAACTAATGTATATTGGCTCTTGGCGGTGCTAAGATGCTTTCAAGCTGCTTCGATTGCTCCTATTATTGCCGTGGGGTCAGGTGTGATTGCTGACCTTACGGTAAAGAGTGACAGAGGTGGTTTTTTGGCGGTAACTCAAGGGTTGATTCTTGTCGGACAAGGGTTTGGTGCATTGGTTGGTGCCGGTATAGTCAGCCGATTTGATTGGCGAGGGGTATTTGTGGCCTTGGCTATCGGAAGTGGATTTATGATGATTTTGGCGTTGATATTATTACCGGAAACTAATAGAAAAATTGTGGGAAACCTTTCAATACCCCCGAAACTCATATTCAATGACTCTCCAGTGATCCATTTTCCATGCTATAGCAGCAGGCTCACAAACGATGAATCGACATTAATGAAAGGTCGTGCTTCAAATATGTTAAGCCCATATAAGATCTTGTTCAAACCTGCTATTTTCTTTACTTTGCTCGCGGGAGGGTTTCAATTCACTGCCTGGACGATGCAACTCACTTCTTTGTCTACTTCATTAGAAGCCAACTATGGATTCTCCGTTATTAAAGTCGGTTTATGTTATTTAGCTCCCGGTATTGGGTCATTAATAGGGGCAGTAGGAACGGGAAAAGTGCTTGATTTCTCCTATAAACGAAGCCATGATGCATTTATGAAAAAGTTTGGACATTTACCAAAACAAGAAAGACCAGCGTTTGATTTATTCGCCACCAGATTTCAAACGGCAATATATACCACCATAGCCATGGTGGTGTCATTGGTGGTATTTGGATGGTGTATTGAAGAACGTACCAATCTTGCCCCTATCTTGATTGCCGCCTTTATTATCGCCCTTTGTGGTGTTAGTTTTATGGCCTGTATGAACACTTTATTGGTTGATTTATTCCCTGATCAAGGTTCGGCAGCCACTAGTTGTCTCAACTTGATGAGATGTTTATTGGGGGCCGCTGGTGTAGGTGCATTACAAGCCATGGAAGATGCCATGGGTGAAGGTGGGACCTATACATTAATTGCTGGATTTGTGCTGCTTTCATTTGTATTGCTTGGGTATATGGCTAAACGAGCTAGAGATAAACGAACTCAAGAACAACTAGAAAGGGATGCAGATGAAGTGCAACCTCAAGAACAATAGAATTACTTCATCATTATTTATATATATAGATTGATAGACAAAAAAAAACACTTGCATTATCTTCTTTAAAAAAACACATTCTTTCTCTCTATATATTGTAACACTTATTCGATATTAAATTTAATTATATATGAAGAAACAAATGACTACACCCACCCCTAATTAATAACCAAATAAACGAAAGAAAACATACAAAAAAATAACCCGACTTCAAGGCTGTCTATTGAGAAGCACATTGGACACCCTGTTGACCACCTTCTTCATCGTCAGATTCATATGCATCTCTTCTAGTGGCTTGATGTAAAGCAGGGTTGAAGTTGACCATTTCACATTCATCAACTTCAATACCAGAAGGAATAGTAACCTTGGCTCTTGGTGGCAAGATAGAAGCCAATTCTTCCAATTTGTCTGCCGTGGCAAAGCCAGCTTCGGGGAATTTAACGGTGAATTTGATAAATAAATTACCTCTACCACCTTGTCTATATACTGGCATACCTTGACCTTCAACAACCTTAACTTCACCTGGGGAGATAACTTCACCTGGAACAACATTGATCTTGATCCATTCACCAGAAATGTGTTTGAAACCAATTTCGCCACCAGCTAACGCACTTAATAAATCAACCTCAGCTTCATAGTATAAATCGCTACCCTTTCTAGTGAATTTAGGATGTGGTTTTTCGTCAACAACAAAGACAACATCACCGGGGGTAATACCTGGTTCTTGGTCACCTTCACCACTGAAAACAACTCTTTGTCCATCCTTCATACCTGGATCAATATGGACTTGCAAGATCTTTCTTTCAGATTGGGTCTTTTTACCTTTACAGGAAGTACAACGATCCTTTGGATTACAAATATCACCAGTACCTTGACATCTGTCACATACAGTTTGGAATCTTTGAATCATAGGACCCATTTGTCTGGTGACAAATTTCATACCACTACCATGACAGTCAGTACATTTGTGAACTTTACCTTCAGCACCACCTAAACCTTTACAGACAGTACATAAAATAGTTTTGTTAAGTGCCAATTTGGTGGTCTTACCTTTGTATAATTCTTCCAAAGTACAAGAAAGAGAATGTTTAATATCCTTTCCTCTAGTAGGACGTTGTGGACCACCACCTCCACCAAAGGAACCACCAAAGAATTGTGAAAAGATATCTTCGGCATTCATACCTGGACCACCGGCACCGGCACCGGATAAACCTTCTTCACCATATTGATCATATATATCTCTCTTTTGATCATCTGACAATATTTCATACGCGTGAGAAAGTTCTTTAAACTTTTCAGCAGCTTCTGGAGAAGGGTTCTTATCGGGATGGAACTTCAAAGCGGCCTTTCTATAAGCCTTTTTTAATTCATTATCACTTGCTTGAGGTGATACACCTAAAACATCGTAAAATTTAGTATCTTTAACCATGGTTGAAGTTTATTAATGAGTAGTAGTAGTAGTACTATTGAAGAAGTATATGCTGTGTGAATAAACTGTATGAGATTCAGTCCTGTGTTATATAGTTGATCGACTGTCTTTGTGATAAACAACGGTTGTACCAAAATCAGCTAGTCTGTTAGTCAGTCAGTCAGTCAGTGAGTGAGTGAGTGAGTTCAAACTAATGAATAAATATTTGTAATAAATTTAAAAAAGACGTTGGAAGAGAGAGAAAAAAAAAAAAATTTTTTTTTTTGTTAGATGGAACAACAAAGAAACTTCTACGCACTCTTGGAGTATATGCAGGAACGATCAAATGTCTCGCTAACTTACTACTAATTCTTATACTTACAATGCTTAAAAAAAAAAAACTTACTCTATCCAGCATGTTCTACGATTTCGGTTGATAACTTACCGTCTCTAACCTTATGAACCAATTGTTCTGGTACCGCTAATTCTTGATAATCATCTTCTTCAGGAACATTGATGTTCAAAGCAGTGGTACTACTAGTAAATACTTGTATATCAGCATCAATACTTTCTTTAGATAAGTAAATGGCTCCTTCATCTGATTTATCAATACTGATCATAGGCACTACACCCAAAACCTGTAACCCATATTTCTTTGACTTGATAATGTCGACTCCAGAAATCAATGAATCAATAACAACACCACATCCTTTAGTATCAGAAATGGAAATGGCATTGGCTTTACCCTTGAGTTGAATGGTGACATCAGAACAGTTTCCAATAAACACCGATTGATGCATTTCAACCTCAATAGAAATAGGAGCGGAAGTATCGGCTTTAGTATAGTTTTGAATAATCCATTTAGTACCATCAATCAATTCCTTGTTGGCTGGTTTCTTAACAGCTTGTGGTGGTGGAGTGCTGCCGGTAGATAAACCAGAAGGTTTCTTTGGTGGTGTTGGTTTTTTTGGCACCACCGGAGCTTGCTTTCTTAAATCTGGATTCTTATGGGTCATTTGTGATCTATCAACCTTCTTCAATCCGGCAGTAATGTTGGAGCCTTGGTTTAATGCTTCAAACACAGCATTAATTCCACCAGCTGGAGCAGGAGTAGATGCAGATTTATCATCCTCAAAAAGGGAAGCTGGTGGTGGAGGAGGGGGAGGAGGTGGAGGTGGTGGAGGTGGTGGTGCACCACCTGCAGCAGGGGCAGCAGAAGGTGCAGCAGGTGCAGCAGATTCGGATTGACTGAGAACTTCAGTTAATGGCTTACCGTTGGCATTCCATGATGGACCAGTAGTATGGTGATCTTTCACATAACCCTTCAATTCATCAAAGATATTCATGAATTGTTTAACCCATTCAACATGCGCCTTATCTTTATCTTTATACTCTTTCAAAACCCGATCAGACCAAAACTTAGCACTGTCTTTAAACTCAGGAATAAGCGATACTGGAGTTTCACTAACGATCCAGCCTAATACTGGAGCACCTTCACTAATAGTGTTTAAATGATTGAAGAAATCTGAACGACGATTTACGTCTTTAATTTCAATAATCTTACTAATCTTTTCATTCATTGGACTTAATAACCCAATGAAATTTGAATCATTGACATCGGGTTTTTTTGATTTACTTACGATATTCAAGAATTTACCTTGCTCAGTAAATGCATCAGCTAACAATTGTGCCGCTTCCCCCACTGAGGCATCAATTGCTTTTGAACTTTCCACAAATGGAACGAGATTTTCAGTGACAAATTGTTGGAAAACAACCACTGATTTTGGCTTTTCTTCAATAACAAGAACGGAGTCCGCAGTGAGAAGAGAAGTTGAACCTTCAATGGTCTTGGAAGTACTGGCTTCACCCTCGCCGATTGGTTCACTAGAACCTAATCTTTTCTTATTGACTTCTTCTTGAAAGACAGTGATATCTTCAAGACGAGAAGTGGCAGCTTCTAATCTCTTAAGAATTGTCACAATGTTATAACCTTGGACTTGGAATTGACCTTCTTCAGCTGACATATTTGATTCAATTGATCCCAGAAACCAGTAGGAGGTGAAATGCGTTTCGCTGGTTTTAAGGGGAGGAGGGGGAGGAGGAGGGGGAGAATCAAAGACGAAATTGTGGAAAAAAATCACCACTAGTTATATGCAGGTGCGATGATCACGTGGATTTTGTAATAATGGAGATAGAGAGATAGAGAGAGAGGGGGGAAAGAGGGAATTGTCCAATTCATAAAGTGAAGGGTCGCCATATATCTTTAGGAAGGATAACTTATAGTGAGGTACCCTTCCAAGAACATCAACCGAATCTAACAAGGTCTAAAAAAAAACTGATAATAATCGAGGCAAAGTATGATACGGGGGGGGGGCACCCATAACTCCCAAAAAAATCCCACTAAAAGCTACTTGATATTGTTCTAACCTAATTGTTTACCCGGTACTAAACTTTAAACCTCTAAGGTCAAATCAAATCGACACTATGCCACTGTTATATTCTTCTGACACACTTGGCTAGTCCCCTCCCCCCTCCCTCCCCCCAACCCATTTTTGTAACAATCACACCATTCAATTGGTAGCTTGATTTACCCTGCCATTAAAAAAAAAAAAACTCTCTCTCTCACCCAAATTGAAAAATTCGTGTATTTATCAATTAACCATCAGTTTGTCAAAAACGAGACACCATTGGATTCCCAACCAGAGAGGAAGCACCATCAAACCCCTTTCATTTGCCAAGCCAGCATGACTCAAACAAAGCTGAAACCGGAACTTGAAGAATTTCGGTCTCAAGATATTCATATCTTGAAGGATATCAAGGGACCTCAAACACCCGAACCATTCTATCAAAACTATCAACCAAATGTGCCAATTGCCCTTGATCTAGGTACTTCAACTTTTCGTATTGGGCTCACCAATTCTCCAAAACCCAATAATGTATTTCCGTCTGTGGTTTCTAGATATAGAGATCGTCGTGTAATGTCCACATTGACCATTATTGGTAATGATGTATATGGTGATCCAACATTAAAATCGACCACAAAGACCCCATTTGATGGCCCCTTGATAACTAATTGGGATTATATTGAATTTATGTTGGATTATTCCTTTGAACATTTGGGTGTCACTAGTGACAATGGAAGAGTTAATAATCCGATTATAATGACTGAACCTTTGACCTGTCCCTTCAATCAAAGAAAGAGCATGTATGAGTTATTATTTGAAGGCTATCAAGTGCCCAAGACTGTGTTTGGGATTGATTCGTTGTTTTCATATTATGCTAATTCATCAGGAAAGTCCGATGGGTTAGTTATTGGCGGTGGTCATGAACTGACTTGTGTAATTCCAGTATTACAAGGAAAGGGTATCATGTCACAAACTAAAAGAATAGATTGGGGAGGTGATCAATGTCAACAATTCCTTTCCAAAGTATTATCGTTGAAATATCCTTACTTCCCAACAAAATTGAATACTCATCATACCACTAATTTATTCAAGGATTACTGTTATATTCTGGAAAACTATCAACAAGATTTAAGACATATTTTAGATATCGATAAATTAGAAACCACCGATATTGTCGTGCAAGCTCCAGTAGAGATTAATGTCAACCCGGAAAAAAAGAAAACTGAAGAAGAATTGGCTAAGCAGAGTCAGAAACGTAAGGAACAAGGTAAGAGATTACAACAACAAGCACAACAGAAAAGAGTGGAGAAACTTGCCCAGAAGAAAGAAGAATGGGAATACTATTCCAAACTCAAAGAAGAAATCCAATCTTGGTCAAAAGAAGAAATCAATGCCAAGTTGGTTGGAGATGGATTTGATGATTTGGAAGATTTTAATAAGTACATGACATCGCTCGAAAAATCATTAAAGAAAGCTGAACATGGTGGTGGTGGTAGTGGTGGTGGTGGTGGCGAGGAGGAGGAGGAACATATCAATATTTCTAGTGCTTGGCCGCTTGTAGATATCCCCGACGATCAATTAGCCGATGATCAAATCAAGGAAAAGAGAAAGCAAAAACTTCATAAAGCCAATTATGAAGCCAGAGAACGTACCAAGGAACTCAAGAGACAAGAAGAAGAGGCTCGTATACAGTTGGAAAACGAACAACAAGAATGGCGTGAACGTGATTTGGAAGACTGGTGTACTACCAAACGAATTCAATTGGCAGAATGTATTAGTAAATATAAGGAAAGACAAAAATTATTAGAATCCTTTAAGGATAGAAAATCAGTTGCTGCCCAACAACGTATGAAAAACATTGCCGATTTGGCAAATGATGAAACTGGTTCCACATCAGCTGCTTCCAGAAAAAGACGTCGTAATGCGAATGCTTCAATTGACAATGACCCCAATGATACCTTTGGTGCCAATGATGATGATTGGAGTGTATATAGAGACATTACCAACACCAGTGTAGAAGAAGAAATGACTAATTTAAACACCCAGATCACCAGTATAGAAGAAGAGTTGTTGAAATATGATCCAAATTTCTTTCATGAAGATACTTTTGCCTCCGCAACTACATTTGATTGGAAGAATCTGGTATTACATAAATTTATTCATGGACCAAGACCTAATATCACAATTGCCATGCAGGCAGAAGGATTGGAACCTGATGAAATTGCCAACCATCCTGAAATTATAAGAAAGAATCATCAAATCCACTTGAATGTTGAAAGAATACGAGTGCCCGAGATTTTATTCCAACCACATATTGCCGGTTTGGATCAAGCGGGTATTTCTGAAATTCTGTCTGATCTTGTTAACCGAAGATTGGATAGTGTGTTTTCTCCCGGTGGTCAATCATATAGTGTACTTCAAGATGTGTTTATCACCGGGGGGTTGGCATTGCTTCCTAATTTTACCACCAGAATTCACAATGATTTCACAAGTTTTATCCCTCTGGGGGTGCCAATAAAAGTTCGTACTGCTAAAGACCCCTTGTTAGATGCTTGGAATGGTATGCAGAAATGGGCTAGTAGCGAAGAATGTCAAGAAGGCTACGTTACCAAAGAAGAGTATGAAGAGTATGGTCCTGAATATATCAAGGAACATGGCTTGGGGAATATTTGTTTACGTTAGAAAGAATTTTCAATAAAAATCAAACAAAAGAAAAAAAAATGTAAATTTTAATTAATGTACAAAATGGTGTTGAAAAAACCGACTACCTTTAACTATTTTTTTTTACAGTTTTTGGATTAATACCCTTTCTCTTCAAGTTTCTCTTTATGGATTGACCTATAAGGTCCTTATCAGCCTCTTCGTCGAATTCAGCGAAATCGTCATGAATAATACCTTCATCTTCAGCTTCTGATCTGGCAAGAGATTCCTTTTCTTTGGCGCCTGCCTTTGACACGTCGTGGGGAGATGGAGCGATCTTCTTGAATTTGGCAACAAAGAAACCATCAACATTATATGTATGAGGATAATAACGTCTAGTTAAGGACAATTTAGGGTTGAAATGTTTTCCTCGGTAAGAAGTGAAACCTTCCTTACCAATTTGTAAACCAGTTTCAACTAATTTTACATTTGGACGTTTTCTTAATGCATAATCGACAACCGCTTCATTTTCTTCAACGGCCACAGAACAAGTAGAATATACTATAACACCACCAGTAGCAGAATTGGCATCTACCGAATCAATGGCAGATAATAATAATTGTTTTTGTAAATGAGGAATTTGAATGAAATCCTTTTCAGTACGACTCACCTTAACCGATTCATCTTTAGCAATGACTCCAGTACCCGAACATGGAGCATCTAAAAGAATTCTATCAAACCCACCAATAACTTTAGGAAATTCTCTAGCATCATAATTACATACAATAGTATTCTTACAACCTAATCTATGGATATTGGCAATCAAAGATTTGGTACGAGCTTTGTTGGCATCATTGGCAAAAACACATCCAGTATTTTTCATCAATGCAGAAATATAAGTCGTCTTACCACCTGGAGCAGCAGCCATATCCAAAATACGTTCGTTTTCTCTTGGATCCAAAGCCATTACTGGAAGGAAAGAAGAAGCAGCTTGTAAAATATAATGACCCGCTAAGTATTCTGGGGTGGCCCCGATTGGAACTTGGGAATCAAAAATTTGTAAACCAACTTTAGTCCAAGAACCAATAGGTTGTAAATTTACCCCTCTATTCACTAATCTTTGAGCTAAATCTCTTCTCCTAGTCTTTAAGGTATTGGTTCTGATGGTGATAGGTCTGGCGACTTCATTGGCTTCAAAGAATTCCATTGCTTCTGAAGGGGAAAATAAGTTGAATAATTTTTCAGCCAAGAATTCGGAATATCCAAAGTATTCACAAATATCCTTTAATAATCTATTAACATATTCAGTTCTTGACTTTCCTTCTTCTGATAATTCCTTAAAATTTTCTAAAACTTTAACAACTTCAAGCATTCTAGTTCTGACCATGGTGACATCTTGAATACCTTTACTCATTTCTTCTTCTTCTTCGGCAGTAGGTAATACTTTAACTCTCGGTTGCATGGTTTGACCTTCTAATAATTCCTTTTCAGCCTCTTCCGCTTCGAGTTCATCTTCTTCATCTAATCTTCTGGATAAAGCTTCCATATTGGCCGCATTTAAATTTTCTAAATCTTCTTCATCTTCATCATCATCCGAGAACATAGGTTTTGCCCGGGTTTCTTCATCAGAATCAAATTCCGCATCTTCAAGGTCAAACTCGTCATTTTCTTCAAGGTCGTCAGCTTCTTCGAGTTCTTCTTCAGATTCATCGAAAAGTGATTTTCTAGCAGAGGCCAATTCTTCAAGATCGACTTCGGGTAAGTTTGGATCTTCAACAAATTCTTCCTCATCTTCTTCTTGTTGTTGTTGTTGTTGCTTCTTCTTTGGTTGTTTCTTGGACTTCTTTGGTTGTTCAGCTGTTGCTGCTGTTGTTGCTACTACTACTTCATCTTTAGCTTTCTTACGAGGAGCTACATCTTTCTTCTCTTCTCTTTTTCTTTTTCCTGCTTCTCTCTTTTCCTTCTTTGCTTGAAACTCGTCAAAGGATGGTGGTACACCTTGTTTATTCTTAGCTCTTCTACCCATCTTTGCTCGTTATAATATAGTCCTTATCTGAATCTGTAAAGAACTGATTTAGCAAAATCTCCAAGGCTGATTTATTGATCGATGCGATGAGCGAGAAACTGAAAAAAAAAAAAAATTGGTTTAGTGTGCAGAGCGGCATCGCTCACTTAGCCATTAAACACGACCACTATAAAAATTTCTCCTTTGAAGAGAGGACCCAAACTACTATATTAGTATACTCAAGACAACTACAGCCACAGCCACAGCTGATGATGATGATGAAGAAGAACAGAACTATAATCTCACCTAACCAGCATGTGTTGATCCGTTTACCTTCTGAAGGGATGAAGATCGTGGAGTTGCGTACTTCTGGTGTTATTGGATTGGGCAAATTTGGCTCATTTGAAGTAGATGGTGTATTGGGATATCCTTTCGGTCAATCGTTTGAAATTGTTGAAGATCAAAAAGTCAAAGCCATCAAGAGTATGCTTCATGAGGTAGAAGATGACGGGGAACCTGTGGAAGAAGAGAATTTGGATAAAGAAGAATTAACTAAATTGTTGTCAAATAGTGCTGAAAATAATCAAAATATTATTGATATCGGATCTAAGATTCAAAAATTGACCAATGAAGATGTCGATGAACTTAAAAAGTCGGGTGCTACTTCTAAAATTGGTCAGACAATCATTGAACAGATGATTGCTGGTCATGAAGGGTTTGATAAGAAGACCATCTTTTCCCAACAAAAGTACTTGAAGAGGAAACAACAAAAATTCTTGAGAAGATTTACAGTAGAATATCTTGGAGGGAATGAATTGCTCCAGTATTATATCGAAAGAGATTTACCTAGAGTTCTTGATTTAAGTGAGGAATCTTTAGGTTTGCTTATGACCTATGGGAACGTGAGACCAGGTGGGAAGTATCTCTTGATTGATGAAACTGGTGGTTGTGTGCTATACGCCATGTTGGAAAGAATGGCAGGAAAGGGTACTGTTGTGTTAGCCCATGAAAATGAGCATGCTAATATTATTGCATTGAGACATTCAGGATATAGTGAAGAATACACCAACAGTATGGTTAAAACCATCAATTGGTTACAATTCTTGGAACCGGATAATGAAAAGATACTATGGGAAGATAAATCACAGGCTGAGATTGAACTAATGAAACAATCGAAACAAGATCAGTATGTGAAACGTCGTGAACGAGCTCAAGAAATAAATTCCACAATTGCATTAGTTGAACAAGGAAACTTTGATGCCCTTATTTCGGTATCCACTTTACACATCACTAGTTTACTTCCAAGAATTCTTGACAGGGTAGGAGGATCCAGACCAGTGGTTATCTACAACCAATTCAAAGAACTTTTGTTGGAAACTCAACACCTGCTTTCATCTGATAAGAGAGTATTGGCTCCATCTATATTTGAAAGTAGGGTAAGGCCATACCAAACCATCCCCGGCAGAATGCATCCAGTGATGACGATGAGAGGTGGAGGTGGGTATGTTTTGTGGGGTACAAAGGTCATTCCTCAAGAAAACATTACTGCGGTAGGTAGAGGCCAGAGTAATAAGAGAAAGAGGGAAGCCACTCCTGTTGAACAACAAGAACAACAGGAACAACAGGAACAACAACAACAACAACCAACTGAGATCATAGAAGATATTACTCCAATGGAGGCATAAAAAAAATAAATATGTATAGTGGTTATATATATCCCCTCTTCAATAAATAAAATCGCATAAATTTTGTAAAAACTCGAAATCTGTACCTTTCTTCCAGCCAATAACACACCGGATATTCGAATTTGAATCATCTCTAGAACCAACTTGCCAAAATGGATTATCCCGCAAGTGCTTGTACACAAAATCTGCTTGTTCTTGATATCCCAATTCAAATACAAACCCTTTGGCATGTGAAGGGATTACCACATGTTCTAATAAATTGTAGTAAAATTCCCAATCTCCAACCAACGCAAGCTTTGGTTCGTGCAATTTAACTGATCTCTCAATTCCTTCACGATACAAGGGTTTCTCATAATCTTCGATTGGTATATACGGCGGATTGGATGTGATTAGGTCAACTGGTTTTGATACTCTCAAGGTTTCTAGTATATTGGCGGTGAACACATCACCTACATGGAATGACACATTGCCAATACGTGCTTCGTTTGTTTGTCGGTATAAAGCCAAGTTTTCAAGTGCCAATTCGTATGCCTTGCCTGAGACATCAAATCCATGGATTTCAGTGTTTATTCCAGCCTTGGATAAATCGTTATTTAACAATAATGGAATACATCCAGTTCCTGAACATGCATCAATAATCAGGATTTCCTTCAGTTTTAAATTCTTGGTTAAAACTTCTGATAATTTCATACACCATTCTTCAGTCTCCCAACGTGGGACCAATACCCCATATTTGCATTGAATGCTTAATTCACCAAATGGTTGCGTTTTAAGAATGTATTGTAAGGGAACTAATCGAGACCTTTGTTTTACCGCTTCTGCCCAATCCAGTGGGGGTAATTCTCGTTTGATCCAAGAAAGTTCCAATTGGGCCTGTTGTATATCCCTGTTGGCACGAAGAAGTGGTGGGAGAAGATTGGAAATAGTCTTAGCTTGTCTGGCCAATTTGGGAGAAATTCGAGGCATTGTTTGTGAGGAGCCGAGTAAGTGATCCAATCGTGTGTGGGGGGAGGGTGAGAGGGAGGGAGTGAGGGAGGTGTTGGCATCTCCTTGAATTAGGGTGGGAAAGAAAAACTCGGGAGAAATCGGTGTCACCTGACATTTATTGGGGAAATTCTAGTTTGTGATTTTACTCAGAAGTATATATAATTATTATCAGGATGTGTGAGTTATATACAAGGTTGCTACTGGGGGGGACTGTTGTCTACATACCTTTTCTATAGTACGAATAAGCTCTTTCATGGACATTCTCACCAAATGGAGTAATGACTTCTGAATGGCCTGGTCTGGCAATTGGATCTCTCAAGTATATAGCATGACAGGTATCAAAAGAAACTTCGATATGGTGAGGTAAAATAGCAAAACAACCAATGAAACCTCTTGGTTTCCAAGGGGTGAAGTAAGGTTTTGAAGGATCCTTACGACCAAAAAGTGAGTCTTGCCATGGCAACTTAATCACAGCTTCCGATTCGTTTTCCCTGATTTTTTCCATATCCAAAGGTTCGTGCTCGGTTAACCCTTCCGCGGTAGCTACAGCTATGTCGTCAATAGACTGTTTAGTGATGGCAGCAGTTCCCTCACGAATGTTTCTCCATTCAGCTTTTTGTAATTCAGTTAATAATAATAAAATTGCTCTTGATAATGACTTTTCGGCATCCGGCTTTTCAGCTTTATTGTCGAGGAATGCTTCACATTGTTCAAGGCTGTATTTATCAAGTAAATCATGATTGGCAGTTAATAATTTTTGATATACTTTGAAGCATTTTTCCTTGGAGGCAAAACTTTCAAATGTATCAACCGTGACTTCACCTTCTTGGATAGATTTTGCCTTTTGTAAAATACTAAACAACACTGATTCCCTAGTTACTTTGTCTTGACGGGTCTTAACTGTCTTTTGCATGTTGTTTTGTTTGTCTTTCAATTCCGCTTGACGTGTGGCGGCTTCTATGGTATCCAAACTTTCAGGCTTTGCTTGTTGTAATTGATACATCTCGACTGGATTTGCTTGATATCTCTTAACATATGAATTCCAAGCTATGATTTGAGAGTTGTCGATCTTAAGAGCTTTTTCCAACCCTGGTTTGGATTTACCCAAGGCAAAAAGTACTTTAGTTGGATTCACACTGAACACATCTCCACTTTGTAATGGGAACGAAGGGTGTTTGATAACAACCCCATTGACTTTAACTTCACCGGCAAGGATGAATTGTCTGGCTTGTCTTACTGAAGATGCAAACATAGATCTGAATAAGGCAATTTCTAATCTCTTTTCTAACACCGCAAAGGTTTGTAAAACCATAGGGGTATCTTCAACTTTTCTTCCTGTTAAGGAAGCATCAAGTTGAGCAAAAGTTTTAAGCGATGGAGAGAAAAGCTTTTTGAATCGTTTTTCTTGTATATGTTCACCATGGTACCCCCTTGTGTTTTGTTTAGATGAATACTTTTGTTGATACAAGGTCCTACCATTAACCATTAACGGCGTCTTCTTATACAAATTATAGACGTTGAATTTGTTCATCGACATACGCACAAGCCCTCTGGCTAGATTGTGCACTCTATCAGACTTCCTAGGCATGTTGGTGGAGGGTTAGTCTTCCTTTAAGTCGTATACTGATCGAGACGAACTCCTGCTATGAAATTTTTTCAGTGAAAACTTTTTGGAGTTTTTGGATGTCTTTTTTTTTTTTGGTTTTTTGGTTTTTGGTTTTTTTTTTTAGTGGCACCATCCCAAAACGGTAATTACATCATGTGACCGCTTGTTACGTTGTATATTTTTCTCAATCTTGATCAATTGAAGCCAACTTGTTTTATATGTATTGTTTTTTTTTTAAACAGCGAAGATATGGTTAAAGGCGGGCTTACAAGGGAATGGTCATTGGACGATGAGATAAAGCTATTCAATTTAATATGTGATTATAAACCAGCTGGGAAGAATAAACATAAAAATATGGTTGCAATAATAGATAAGATTAATCAGAAATTAAGAGATGATGAAAAACCGTATACTGCCTCACATATTTGGGAGAAGCTTGAATCATTGTATGATTTGAAGCGAATAGATTTCTTAGAAGATTATAAGGAGACTAATGAGGAGGAGGAGGAGGAGGAAGTGGTCAACGAGGAAAGCAAGGAGGAAAAGGAGGAGGAAAAGGAGGAGGAAGAAGAAGAAGAAGAAGAAGAAGAAGAAGAAGAAGAAGAGGAAGAATCACCAATCCACGAACCAATAATTAAAAAACGAGCTAAATTTGTGTCAAAGGAATCAAAACCAAAACGTCAATTGCGTAATGTGGCGGAAGAACAGAGTGAACTGGAATCATCAGGTTTAAGTGATGTCAACAGTGATGATGAGAAAGAAGTCGACAAGAATGAAGAGGAAGTGACAACCAAAGACAAAGTAAAGGTGGAAGAGCAGAATGTAATGGAAGAAGGTGAAAATAAGGAAGAGCTGGAAGAGGACGAACGGGAAGAGGGTGAAGAGGAAAAAGAGGAAAAAGAAGAAGTAAAACAAGTCAAACGTGGCACTGGAAGCGGTAGAGGAAGAGGTGGAAGGAGAAAATCTGTGGAAAGACCCTCGGTACCAAAAAAGAGAACTCGGTCAACGATAAAATTAGATGAAACTCCTGAACCTGTGACTGCTCCTGCAAACAAGAAGGTCAAAGGGGCTAGTTCACCTGTCTCATCAACTACTCGCAGAAGAACCAGGTCAGAAATAAATGTCGAAGTTCAAGATGAAGATCAACATGAAGAAGAACTGGAAAAGGATGACGTAGATGAGGTCAAATCCGAGGAAGAAGGGGACGAGGAGGGTAAGGAGGAGGAGGAGGATGAGGAGGATGAGGATGAAGGATGAGGAGGATGAGGATGAAGAAGAAGAAGATAGTGATGACCAAGAGAAAGAAGAGCAAGAAGAAGAAGAACTGGAGGTAAAGCCAACCAAACCTATATCCACACGTGGGGGTAGAGGTGGACGTGGACGTGGACGTGGACGCGGACGCGGACGTGGCTCTGTGGCTCCAACCAGACGAAGCTCTCGTAGAAAGTAGTAGTTTGATTGTGTATTATGTATCATGTATTAAAATAAGAGGGGAGTTCAACGAACTGACACGAAAAAAAAAAAAAGAGAGATATTAATTTTTCAATTCTATACTCATTTGATCTCTCTGATCCAAAAAGCTCAAGTCAATGTTAGCTCGGCAGGGGAAGACGTTCCTCAAGGATGTTGCTGCTGTTACGCGTGGAGTTCATTTAATGTCAACCTCTGTATCACCTTCTCTGCCAATACCGAACACTATCACTTCGGCCACTGCCACATCTACCACCGTTGCAGACGATCAATCAACTTTACCATTTGATTGGGATAGAGGAGGGCGTACTGAAAGTACCAGTTTGTCACCTTTATACGCGTCAATGAAGCGATTAATGGACCAGAATCCCGGCTGTGTTAGTTTAATTCAAGTTGGAAGTTTCTATGAGTTATATTTCGATCAAGCTGAAATATATGGACCAAAGTTGGGGTTGAAGGTTGCAACAAGAAAAACTAGTAAGCACAATATCCCCATGGCAGGGTTTCCCTTGAGTCAATTGCGTAAATTTGTTGAACTTTTGGTTCATGAACATAATGTGAATGTAGCAATTGTGGATCAGAATTCACTGAAAGATAAAACAACCCATAATTTGATTCATCGCAAGATTTCAAGAATTATTTCCCCCGGGACATTAATTGATGAATCGTTTCTTAATTTTGATAGAAATAATTACCTAGTTGCAGTATCCTTCCCTCCCAATTTGGACAAATTACCCCCTGATCCAGATATGATAATAGGATTGGCATGGATTGACGTTTCGATTGGTGAATCGTTCGTTCAACGGACTACCCTTGGAGACTTAGTTTCAGATCTATCAAGAATTCAACCTAGTGAAATCCTCATTGCTAAGAATCTTCAGGAGAAGAATCTACATAAAGGGAAATGGTATGCACCCTTACAAGATCTTAGACGATATTTCATTCGATATCATAATACAAAATATGGTGATTTGAAACTCCAATTCAAAGCAAGTGTTCAAGCGACTCGAAAAGCACTTGAGGTATTCACTCCTAGAGAAGAATCGGCCATGAATATGGTCCTTTCGTATGTGAGTGTCAATCTCCCCGAGGCTAATTTCACATTAGAACTCCCTTCCCAATACGTAAATTCTAATTGTCTTCAAATGGATGCGCGAACTAGGGATGCATTAGAATTGACAGAAAGATCAATAGGTGGAAGGTCTTCGACGGTTGGTTCACTCTTATCTACTATCAAGAGAACCACGACTACTTCGGGAACAAGGTTATTAACTCAATGGATCAAGTCTCCAACTTTGGACCTTGATGAAATTGAAAGGCGACAAGGATACGTGGACATGTTTCTACAAAATCCATTTTTGACCACCAATACTAGGCACCAATTAAATACTATTGGTGATTTTGTGAGATATGTTCAACGATTATCTATTGGTTCTGGAGAAGTTGTTAATCTTTTAGTGTCAATTGCTGATAGTTTGGTGAAATTAGAACAATTTGAGAAATACTTACAAGAGGAATACGACAGAAATCCCAAGGAATTGAGAGTATTGGGCCACTTTTTGCAAGAGTTGTATGTTCCGAGAGATATTGTTCAGGAGGTGTACAAAACCATATACATTGAGAAGCTACCTGAATTATCAGAGGATGAATTTGATAAGACCGTAATGGATGAAGAACCGCCAATCAAACAAGAAACCTCCAATCACACAGCTTCCGGCGAGGAAACGATAGTCAAACAAGAACCCTCCAATCACATAGCTCCCGTCGAGGAAACAATAGTCAAACAAGAACCAGAAATCGAAGCATACCTGAACAGTTTTATAGAAAAATATCGCATCAAAGTTCAAAATGGTGATGGTCCACTCGCCCCTCGCTTTGCATTCGCCATAAAACGAGACTATAACCCTGAATTATCCCAACTTCATACCGAACTAGACGCATTTGAAGCTCGAGAGTTGGACCTTATTAATAACCTTAAGCAAATCATCCATGCCATTGATCCTAAGATGGAAGTGGTGAAGAAGGAGACATATGGCCGATATGTCAACATTCTTGTTATTTCAGGCAAACAGAAATCGATAGATGAAGCATACAAACACATCAAAGAAGATGTGAGAGATCGTAGAAAGAAGATATTATTATACAAGTCAAATGGGTGGAGTAGTTTGCAACACTTGATGCAAGAGAAAAGGGACAGCATAAACTTGATTGAAAAACAAATCATTGAAGATCTAAAGAAGAAGGTGGTGGAAGAAATCCCCGCAATTAAATCGGCGCTGAAATTGGTTGACTTCTTGGATGTTACTTCTTCGTTATCCGTCCTTGCCAAAGAAAACCATTGGGTTAAACCGAAATTGTCACCCAATCCCATCTTATCTATCTCAGATGGAAGGCACGTGGTTGTAGAATCAAGTCTTAAAGAGTCGGGGAATAATTTCACCCCCAATGATTCTAGAATTGGGCAAGATGGGAAAATTTGGGTTATTTCTGGTCCTAATATGGGTGGGAAGTCAACCTATTTACGTCAGAATGCACTTATTGTAATCCTTGCCCAGATTGGGTCATTCGTGCCTGCAAGTAATGCAACTATAGGTATTGTTGATAAAATCTTCACTAGAATTGGAGCAAGTGATGATTTATTTAATGATTTGAGTACTTTTATGGTTGAAATGATTGAAACTAGTAATATTCTTCAAAAGGCCACTCCTAGATCACTTGCCATAGTGGATGAGATTGGAAGAGGAACGAGTGGGAAAGAAGGGATTGCCATTGCATATGCTACTTTGGTTACGTTACTTCAATTTAATAAGTGTCAGACATTGTTCGCCACTCATTTTGGACTAGAATTGGAACAAATGTTAAAAGATAATAACATAAATCAGGAAGATATAAGATATTTCAGAACTAGAGTCTTACATAATGAAAATCCTGAAAACGAATTCGAATCTCCTTTGATTATCGATCATAGTTTAGAACCAGGGATTAGTGAACGGTCGCATGCATTGGAAATTGCTCGGATGGCGGGGTTTCCAAATCTGGCTTTGCAGGTTGCCAAAAGAGTATTAGATGTAATGTAATAAGCTCTATTACTGTATATACCTGTAAATATAATGCATAATGTCTATTGAGGCATTTGCTGATTTGGATTATTTTGAATCAGTTGTAAAAGTAGCCTCTGTAACTCAGCGAGTTGTGCCGGATCCACTTGTGGTGGTTGGGTGTTTGCTGCCACTGGATTGTATTCCGGTTGATATTGTTGGTGGTGGTGGTATGCGTTAGCCTGCTGTTGATATTGTTGAAATTGGTTTTGTTGTGGGTATGTTTGTTGTGGTTGTTGTGGTTGTTGTTGTGGATGTTGTTGTGGATATGACTCTTGTTGTTGATAATAACCTTGAACTTGGAAATTAGGCTGAGATCCATGACTTTGATAACCATGGTAATTTCCATATTGAGGTGGCTGCTGTTGGAAGCGATCAGAATGTGGATAATATGGTTGTCCATAATTTTGACCTGGTGGTGGTTGAACTTGTGGCTGTTGATAATTGCCATAGTGTTGACCTGGTGGTGGTTGGACTTGTGGTTGTACTTGTGGTTGGGGTTTTGCCGCGGTTTGGGGTTGATAATTATTATACTGTCCCCCTGCTCCTCGTCTATCTTGAACGGTGGACCTTGCACTGTTAAGTGGTTGATAAGAAGCCACTGAGTGCTGTTGACTTCGCTTATTTGCAATGGGAATATCCCTGTCTCTCTTTCTTTGCCTATCGTTTAGCATTGGTTGACCTGGGTCGGTGGTTTTATTTTTATTCTTGTTCTTCTTCTTTTTGGCTTGCTTGGCTGCTAATTCTTGTTCATCGTCTGAATATTCTTGTTCTTCTTCTGGTAATTCCTCATCATGACAATTACTTGCATCGGTTCCTTTCAAATGTTTAATTGAATCAGTATACAAAAACAGCGAATCAGGAACAACATAAAATACTCGTTTTCCTTTGCATCCTTTAAATTTTTCAAATTCTTCACTTGTATTGAATTTAACACTGTAGACGGGTTGTTGGACTCTGCCAAAGATTTCAAATAATGGGCCAATAACCTCCCGATCTTCAAAACAAAAAATTGATTCTTCTTTCAACACTCTAAATTCTCCCGATGTTTTCGCTTTTATAATGACTGAATTTTCCACCAAGCCTATAATTTCTCCAATCTCTTCAATGGGAGCCGAGTCGGGGATTTTGTAGTCTATTGGCAATGCAGGAGCTTTTTCATTGGTGATTTCGTTTGTTGATTTGATAGGTCCATCGATTGTTTCTTCATCTTCATCTTCTAGGTCTGGTTTATTACCACCTGAGTTCTCCTGTTCTTCTTCCGACTCCGAGTCAGAGTCAGAGTCGTCGGAACTACTACTTTCATCGTCAGAATTGCTACTTTCTGCCGATGATATATCTTCCACATTGATTTCATCGTCGGATAATGGGGCCAAGTCTTCGTTAGGTTCGGTCGATATGAAGAAATTCTTGACTGCGTCCGTTGCTTCTTCCTGTGGCATCTGATTTTCATTATCTGCAGCTTGAGTAGTGATATCCACTGCAGGCTGGTGATTGACTCCCTCTTCTTGAGTTTCTTCTGTTGTGTTTGTTACACCAATTGTCTGATTATCCTGTTCTTGGCGTGCGTCTATTGAAGTTTTGTCCTTGATTATTTCTTCACCATGGTTATCTACTTTAGAATCATCTTCAACTGATTCTTCCTGGGTTTCTGAGTCTGCCTCTTCCTCGACAGCCATCTTCTCTTTATGTTTTTCTTCTTCGTCTTCTTCTTTATTCGTCATCTTCTCGTCATCTTGATTTACATGTTGCTCTTGATCTGATACAGAAAAGCCATTGTCATCCCCAGTATGGCTAGTTTCATTCACAATTTCGATAGATACTGAATCAAGCACTTTTGAAATCTCTTGTTGTTGTTGCTGCTGTTGCTGTTGCTGCTGCTGTTGCTGCTGCTGATTCTGTTCAATAACAATCTGGTTATCGGTCTCTGACATGTTTTGATTGTGGTGGATGTCTCGGGTGTATGTTAAAACTCCAATCGATGAGATGAGATGAGGAAATCAAAAAAGTTGTGGAAAACAAACAAACAAACTGCTAAAAAAAATATTATGTTTGATGGGGGCGGTGCTACCATCTGATATTTATAGTTGAAAGTATGATTATTGAGCCCACATTTGTGGTTAATGGTTTTGAGAAGTTACTTGGATTATGAGGTATATATATATGTGTGTGTATGTTTCATTTGTTATTGAAATAGAAGTGACTTAGTTGAATGAATTTATTTTGTATAATTTTTGCAGTCAATTTGTCAGAAAATCTACTTCTTTCTATTTTGATTTCTAGTAGGTTTATTAATTTTAATACCTTCTACTACACTCACATTAGAGTTCTTCTACTTACCCCCCCCGTTTCTTGCTTCTACGAGATTTCCTATTCTGTTTAGGTGAATTACCCCCAGATTCATTGTGATATAGATTCCTCGTTGCAACCTTATTGACATGCCGATTTCGAACCAAAAGGGCCTCCAGATCTCTTCTGGAGTGGGATCAGTATAGTTCACTAAGCCCATCCTGATGTCTAATATCTGCATCTAAATGACGAATAAACAATTCTACCCGGAATCGTCAATGGGGGCTCGAATCAATCTAGAAATGTAAACCAGCCCATTGATGATTCCTTTGTTTGTTGTGAGACATGTTTGCAGTATTTATCTACAGATACAGAGATCATTTCCGGAGCAGGTGAATTACACCCCCCCAGCGTGGATATATTCCATAATATCTTTTATTAAGACGGGATAGAATCCCTTCCAAAGGCATACAATTGTAAGTTTTAATGAAACAAAGCATAGCCCCATTTTGGATGCTAATGCTACATCTGAAATTCAAAGTTTATAACTATCGAACTTAATCACCGCAAGATTTGCAACCCACGCCCCCTGCTCTAGATTCAACCCATTAATATGGTGAGAGGTGGGGATAACCTAAAGTTGTCAGGAAATTCCTGAAAATAAGGTTGAGCACCTCGGTAACAATTGAGGCCACATTCAACACAAGTTCCATATATCTCTGGATATAATCAACAAATCGAAAACCCCCAAGAATTGAACATCTCTATCATGCTTTGATCTATTGTGTCCAGTCCAAATGAATAAGCTCTACCTCTGCAGGGGACCTTCTTCAGTTCTTGCCACTTGGTGTTGCTTTCGAGGAATGGCCGTCAATAATACTTTAGCATACTTTCCAAAAATAAACAATTCATAGGGCAAGAAATGGTATCTAAACCACCCTGCCATTTAACCACGTCATCCAACCTAATCAATCTTCCTAGTGTTATGCCACCATAGAGAACACAGGCTAGTTTAGTAGTGTCACGTGAGATCTATGTAAACTACATACCACACATTAGTAAATACCAGTACGATGTTAGGTCTGGTGAAAAAAAATCAATAGTTGGGGTTACCCGGCCGATGAAAAAAGTTTTTTTTTTTTTTTTTTTTTTTGTTTGCTTGTGCGATGATTTTCTCTCTCTTTTTTTTTGTTAGTGCACCGTCTTTTGGTACTGGGAGAGAGAAGCACTGGCTCTCTCACCCAATGCCCTGAAAAAGATTTGGTGAAAAATTTTTTTTTTTTCATTTGAAAATGTTTTTCTTTTCTTCTTTGTTTATCAATTACAAGAGTATTATCAATTAAAAATGGGTGCCTACAAGTATTTAGAAGAATTACAAAGAAAGAAGCAATCTGATGTTATGCGTTTCCTTTATCGTGTTAGATGTTGGGAATACAGAAACAAGAAGGTTATCCACAGAGCTTCTAGACCATCTAGACCAGACAAGGCTAGAAGATTAGGATACAAGGCCAAGCAAGGTTTCGTTATCTTCAGAGTCAGAGTCAGAAGAGGTGGTAGAAAGAGACCTGTTCCAAAGGGTGCTACTTATGGTAAACCAACCAACCAAGGGGTTAACCAATTAAAATACCAAAGATCTTTAAGAAGTACTGCTGAAGAAAGAGTTGGTCGTCGTGCTTCTAACTTGAGAGTTTTGAACTCTTACTGGATTAACCAAGATTCTACTTACAAGTACTTTGAAGTTATCTTGGTTGACCCATCCCACAAGGCTATCAGAAGAGATGCTAGATACAACTGGATCTCTAACCCAGTCCACAAACACAGAGAATCTAGAGGTCTTACTTCTGCTGGTAAGAAATCCAGAGGTATCAACAAGGGTCACAGATACACCAAGACCAAGGCTGGTCGTCGTCACACCTGGAAGAAGAACAACACTTTATCCTTGTGGAGATACAGATCTTAGATTTAGCCCGGTGGTTAAGTTTAGTATTTTCATGGTTTTATTTAATATAGTTTTTTTGAAGTATACTCTTTGTAGATATGGAATTTTGTATATTTAATAAGATTAGTGTGATAAAAAAAATGACTTTGTAGAGAGTGCAAGCGAGATATTAAAACACCACAAACATTTCGCCTTGGGAGAAGATAATCTATACACCGAGGGAATGTAATTGTCTTGTAATTACCCAATGTCGTGGTACTCCATGAAGAATATATCCCTTGGGCAGAGTCAAAAGTACTACTAACTAGTAATAATCAGAAGTAATACTCTAACACAGTGCAGGGGACTTAAAAGGAGACATTGTCGCAGATAAAGAAAGGAGTTAAAACACAATTTTTCCAATCAGAATTTCTTTGTTCAAAAAGAATTAAAAAAATTTTCCCTTTTTTGTTTCTTCTTCCTTCTTCCTTCTTCCTTTCTTCTCTGGTTCTGCTGTTATCTTACTGTTCTATTGAAGCTACTTACTCAATTGTACACCACCCTTCACCTTCATCACTGCCACCCCACTGTTCGTGTCTGTGTTCCCCCGCCCCCGTTTTTTGTACTACTGAAACGATCAATTGAATAAAACTATAGATATATATCTAGAAATGTCTTCTCACAAGCAAACTGCAATTTTATCCGTATACGACAAGACTGGTTTATTAGACCTCGCTAAAGGTTTAGTTGCTGCCAATGTCCGTATCTTGGCTTCTGGTGGTACCGCCAAATTAGTTCGTGAAGCTGGTTTCCCTGTTGAGGATGTTTCTTCAATTACTCATGCTCCAGAAATGTTGGGTGGAAGAGTTAAAACTTTACATCCTGCTGTTCATGGAGGTATCTTGGCTAGAAACTTGGAAAGTGATGAAAAGGATTTATCTGCCCAAGGAATTGAAAAGGTTGATTACGTTATTTGTAACTTGTATCCTTTCAAGGAAACCATTTCTAAAGTGGCTGTAACTGTTGAAGAAGCAGTCGAAGAAATTGATATTGGTGGGGTTACTCTTTTAAGAGCTGCTGCTAAGAATCATGCCAGAGTCACCATTTTATCTGATCCTGAAGATTATGCCGGATTTTTAGAAGAATTGAAACAAGGTGAAATTAGTGTTGAAACTAGAAATAGATTAGCCTTGAAAGCGTTTGAACATACCGCTGACTATGATGTCACCATTTCCGATTTCTTTAGAAAACAATATGCGGAAAATGTTTCTCAATTGCCTTTAAGATATG
This sequence comes from Hemisphaericaspora lyxosophila, assembly GCA_030582855.1. Taxonomy (NCBI): domain Eukaryota; kingdom Fungi; phylum Ascomycota; class Pichiomycetes; order Serinales; family Debaryomycetaceae; genus Hemisphaericaspora; species Hemisphaericaspora lyxosophila. Next base: position 35,419 of record JAJMHC010000045.1, read on the forward strand.
GTGCTAATCCTCATCAAAAACCTTCTCAAGCTTTTGTTGCTGAAGGTGAATTGCCATTTAAAGTGTTGAGTGGTTCTCCAGGTTATATCAACTTATTGGATGCATTAAACTCGTGGCCATTAGTTAAAGAATTATCTGCTTCTTTAAACTTGCCTGCTGCTGCTTCATTTAAACACGTTTCCCCAGCTGGTGCTGCTGTCGGTTTACCATTAACTGACGTGGAAAAGAAGATTTATTTCGTTGAAGACATTGAAGACTTGTCTCCATTAGCTAACGCTTATGCCAGAGCAAGAGGTGCTGATAGAATGTCCTCTTTTGGTGATTTCATTGCTTTGTCGAACATTGTTGATAAGCCAACGGCACAAATCATTTCAAAAGAAGTTTCCGATGGGGTTATTGCTCCAGGATATTCAGCTGAAGCTTTAGAAATCTTAAAGAAGAAGAAGAATGGTAAATATTGCATTTTACAGATTGATCCAAATTATACTCCTGGTAATATAGAATCAAGACAAGTTTATGGTATTACTTTACAACAAAAGAGAAATGATGCCATTTTCAAAGGATCTTCATTCAAGGAAATTGTTTCTAAAAATAAAGACTTGACTGAACAAGGAGCAATTGATTTAACTATTGCTACCATTGCTTTGAAATATACCCAATCCAATTCTGTTTGTTACGCCAAGAACGGTATGGTTATTGGTTTAGGTGCTGGTCAACAATCCCGTATCCATTGTACCAGATTAGCAGGTGACAAGGCTGACAATTGGTGGTTAAGACAACATCCAAGAGTGTTGGGTTTCCAATGGGCCAAGGGAGTTAAAAGACCAGAAAAATCCAATGCTATTGATTTATACGTTACCAACCAAATTCCAACCGACGAACCAGAAAAATCAGAATATGAATCTAAATTCGCCACCTTACCAGAACCATTAACTGCCGAAGAGAGAAAAGAATGGTTAGGTAAATTAAACAATGTAGCTTTATCTTCAGATGCATTCTTCCCATTCCCTGATAATGTCTATCGTGCTGCTAGATCAGGAGTTAAGTTTATTGCTGCTCCTTCTGGTTCAGTTATGGATAAGACTGTTTTCGGTGCTGCTGATGCTAATGATATTGTTTATGTTGAAAACCCAATTCGTTTATTCCATCATTAATATTTATCGCTCTGACACACATATCCTTTAATTTTATATGTTTTTATAGTTTTATATTACAATTTTACTTACACACCCATCCTTAGTTTTTCCTTTTCCTTTCCTTGGATTACGCTCTAGGTCTACACTACTCTGTGTGTATACTCGTGACATATATACTCCTTTGTCGGTGGTGGTGGTAGTGCCTGTGCCTGTGGTGGTAGTGCCTGTGGCGGTGGTGGTGGGTTGGTGGACGCTTCCATAACCTTCTATTGTTTGCGTCTCACTCATTGTCTCAGGAAAACTCAACACGTAAATGAAAAAAAAAAAAATGTTGTTGACTGAAAAATGTTGTTTCCCAGAAGAACACTTTTGGAACACTGTTGGAACACTAACAAACACCATTCAGCACTATGGCATCATCAGAGTATAACTACGATGAAGAAGGTGAGACGTGGCCATTCTTCGTATTGGCATTACTTACCTTCATCCTCTTACCACTCACATTCAAATATATCCTGAGGATCATAAGTAGTTCCGATCCAGTGATCATCAATGCCAAAATCAAAGGAGCAATCACACAAGATGATAGGGAAGAAAGTGACGAGATCAAACATTTCCAAAGTCAACAGAAGTCCGATAAGATTTTTAACAAGACCTTAGTAGTACTCCTTATTGGTTGGGCTATTGTTATATATGTGGGATTATACGTGACTAAAGAGCCTGATATGTCAGGGATGTTTGATCCGTATGCTATTTTGGACGTATCTTTCAGTTCTACCGAAAAGGAAATCAAGAGTCATTACAGAAAATTATCTTTGAAGTTCCATCCTGATAAATTACCTAGAGATTTAACGCAAGAAGTTAGAGACCAAATGGAATCGGAATATATTAAATTAACCTCGGCCTATAAGGCGTTGACCGATGAAACTATGAGAGAAAATTATTTAAGATATGGCCATCCCGATGGTGAACAACCTACTGCTCATGGTATTGCCTTGCCCAAATTCTTAGTGGAGGGAAAATATTCTTCATTGGTGGTTATTGTATATTTCTTATTAATCGGGGTGTTGTTGCCTTATATTGTCGGAAAATGGTGGAGCAATGTTAAATCTCATACTAGAAAAGGATTAAAAGTGGAAACTGCTGCTCTGTTCACTAGAAAATTGACCGATAGAGATCCTGGAAAGGTCATTACTCCTAAAGTTATCTTGGATTGGATTCTTGAAAGTGAAGAAATTAAAACTAGTTTTAGTCATTTGACAAGTGAACAAAGACGCCAGTTGGTTGAAAAACATCTTGTTCGTGAGTCGGTTCCTGGGTTGGAGAAAGAAAAAGTTCGTCTTATTGCTAGATTACCATTTTTAATTCAAGGTTTTATTGACATTGCCGTGGTATTCAGAAGTCAAGAAGTTATATTAGCAGCTGAAGATTTAAAAAAATCAATCGTGCAAGCAGTGCAAATCAATGGCAAATATCAAGAATTATTACAATTACCCTATGTCAACCCTGAAGTTATTTCTAAGCAATCAGTTAAGAAATTAGGTAAATTATTTGCTATTTCAAAACCAGAAGCAAAAGAAGCATTAGGAATTAAGGATGATTCAAAATTGGAAAAAGCATTAGATATCGCTGCTCATATACCAATTCTTCATATTCTTGAAGCTGAATTTAAAGTTCCGGGCGAATCAGTAGTGCCACCAAATTCAAGTGCACATTTATCTGTCAAATTCTTAGTCAAATCACCGAAATTAAAATCCTCTCCTGAAATTAGTGACGAAAGATTGGAAGATGAAGAAACTTTAGAATATATGAAGAACCCATTGGTTATAAATGACCAACAACCACAATTACCATATTCATACGCACCAAATTTCCCCATTCAATTCCGTAATTCTTGGAATTGTTACCTTTTAAATCAACGTGATAATAAATTGGTGGAAGAAAGTTCAGTATATGTTTTGGAGAATATCGACTTGAGTAATTTAGAACTTTCTCAAAACATTTGGAAATCAGGTAATGAGGGTGATGTAGTTATTGGGACTTTTAAGATCCCCTTAACCCAACCAGTTGGTGATGTAGGTAGTTATGCCTATAGATTGATTATGAAGAATAATGCCTATTTTGGCACCGATGTGGATATCCCACTTGAGTTAGAAGTGAAACCACCTTCTGTGGATAAAGAACTTCTCAACTTGAAGAAGAAATTGGAAGCCAAGGATAATGACGAAGACTCAGATTCAGATAGTGATATTTCTGACCCAGAAGAAGATAGTTTAGCAGGTGCATTAGCTGCCTTGAGAGGCGACAAGGCCAAGAAGCCGAAGAAGATTGAAGAAGTTCATAGTGATGATGAAAGTGATAGTGAAGGTGAAAGTGATGCTGAAAGTATCTTTACTGATATCGATACTGATACCGAAGATGAAAGCGAAAATTAGAAAAGAGCGAGAAAGCGAAAGAGTGAGAGAGAGAGAGAGAGAGAAAGAAGAGGAAGAAGATGGTACTGCTGAGTTCTGTATTTTTTATTAGTTAGATTATTTAAATATCTTATACACTTAAAGTTAAAACATAAGCATCTGGATTCTCTAATCCTTGTTGCTGATAGTAATCCTTTCTGATTTCATCATCTTTAGAGAAACCTTTCTTCAAGTACCAATTCAATGCATATTCATTATCAACATGGACATGTATCACCACTTCATGAATAAATTTCAGTTTAGTTTCATCAATGACAAATTGTAACAATTTACTGCCAATGCCCAATCCTCTATATGCTTGCAACACGGCAAAACTCTCAATATATACTGCATTAGGGATGGTCTTGGAAGGTAAATTAGAACTCACCAATCCTTCAAAATTGTTGATCTTATGTAATTTATTATATGTCTTTGCTTTGATTGCCCCAACTGGTAATTCAGAATAGAATGCCAATTTGACAATTTGGTCAGTATTAAGGGAATCTTTATACCATGAGTCGGGGTATTGAGTTGGGAGAGAAACTTGATTGATTTTCTTGAATACTCCGATATTGTTGATTGTTAAATCATCTAATGCAATAATATCTCTCCCCATTATTTGTAAACAATGGTGCCTGCTCTAGCTGTTATAACCCAACAAACATCTGTCCAAGTGGAAATTGAAAAATCTTTTGAGTCTAGCGAGAAGAAACCCACCGAAACTTTTCCTAACTAGGAAATAACTGCACGTGATATACCCAAAACCTATCTTAGAGGTTGTCATTTCACTTGATACCCTTGGCATATGTGACATATTCCCCCCCTTTCCCCCCCGACCCAACACACTGGAAAATCTGGTGCCCATTTAAGTGTTCACACTCCTTTGTGCCGAAACTATTTATAACTGGCAAACAAGAAATATAAGAAAGTTGTTATTAGGTTCCACAAACCGCTTCTCCCTGTTTCCTTTGCCCCAAACAAAAAAAACAAAACTTTACAAATTAAATCATTCCACTTCCTATTCCTCCTCGTCGTTTAGCAAAGTAATTATCCCAGTGTATCCCAGATATAAACATGATAGCAACAATCATTATCCTCATAATTATCGTGTTTATTGCCAAATCAATCTATTCCGAGGTGGCAGTCAATGATGACAATCCATTGGATATCTCCAAATCAAAAGAACAACCAGTAGTTGAAGGAAAATTCACTCCACAGACATTAGCCAAATACAATGGGAAAGATGATCCTAAAATCTTTATGGCAGTCAAGGGGAAAGTATACGATGTGAGTATCGGTGCGTCATTTTATGGACCTGGGGGACCTTATGCTAATTTTGGTGGTAGAGATGCTTCTCGTGGTTTAGCAAAGAATTCGTTTGATAAAGAAATGTTGACTGGTTTAGATGACAAGATTGATTTACTTGATGATTTAACTGATACTGAAAAAGAAACGTTAGATGGATGGGAAGAACATTTTATTAATAAATATAAAGTAGTTGGAACTCTTCATGAAAATGACGAAGAATCTCTTTAGTCTAAAGTGTGTCTAGTTTCTATAGTCTGTACAGTTTCCATAAGTCCCTATAGCAGTTGAAAAATAATAAATAGTGTAATATTTGAGACACAGAAATCGTGTCGCGACAATAGTCGTGCACTTCCCCAAAGTTGCCAATTTTCAACCAAACAAGCAAAAAAAAACAAAAACCTGTGAAGGAAATTTTTTTTGTTTTCAATAACTCTCCACTTATACAACCCATAGGGTATAATATAGATACTTGAGCACAGAATGAGTTACAATCGTGGCAGGGGACGTGGCGGACATTATGGTAATCACGACAACAATAGGTCCAACTTCAACCAACATGGTCAACACAATCAACACAATGTCGATCAATTTGTGGCTGCCAATTCTATACCTATTGAAATAATGGGATGGAATGGTGCTAGTCTGTCAGAATGCATAAATTTTATTTCCAGAAAATGTAAAGTGATAGTTTCCGACTATAGTGTGGATGATAATACTGGGGTTTTGAAGGGATACGTAAAGACTGAATCTCAAGTTAATGATTTATTAAATTGGAGTGGAGTAAGATTTGCCGGACAGGCATTACGATTCTCAAAGGGGTCAACCAGTTTATCGAGTCAAATGGGTGCAGGAGGCAGTAGCAGATCGGCCGGTGGTACCAACAGCACTGGACCTCTGAATACAATTGAAACCATAACCGAGTTTTTGAAGTCGAGATATCAACCAGAAATCAAATTATTAAATTTGAGTTCAGTAAAGCAAGATCCAGGATTACAATCGAGAGGATTCTTTGGAAGTATTAATATTGCTTCGAAATTCTTCCCAGCATTAATGAAAATTGCCAGTGATTTGAAATTAGACGTTGTTAGTGTTGACTTGTCAGGAAATGAACTTACTGATTTACAAACAATATCAACCATGGCACAATCATTCCCCAAATTGCAAAACCTTTCATTGCAAAGGAATAATTTGCAAAGAATAAAAGTATTTGAATCTTGGAGGAATAAATTGAATTTCTTGAGAGAATTAATCTTGCTTGAAAATCCCATACTAAATAACCCTAATGAAATTCAAAATGTTAAACTTGAATTAATGAAGTCATTCCCTAGACTTGTTGTATTGAACGGTGAAGTGATAAGAAATGAACCAGCATTAATTGCCAATTTAACATTTCCATTTGGTTCTCAACAGCCCATGTTTTTCCAAGATGAGAATATTAGAAATATTTCTACAAACTTCATTGCTCATTATCTTAAATTATGGGATTCAAATAGAGCCGAGTTAATGATATTATACCAAAATGAATCACAATTTTCCTTGCAAGTAGATCCATCACATCCTTATTTACTTGAAACAACCAACAACTATTCCAGTGGAACCGATTTCGGTTATTACATGCATAATTCAAGAAATCTAACTCGAGTTTCATCCATTAAAGCAAGAATGAGTAAGTTGGCAATTGGTCAGGAGCAGATATATAAACTATTTACTCAAATTCCCAAAACTCATCATGATATATTATCCAAACCGGAACTATTCAGTATGGAAAGTTATAGTTATCCCGCATTAAATGGGTTTACAATTTCTATACATGGAAGTTTTGAAGAGGTTGCCCAGCCGGAAAACTTGGAACATTTGAATGCTCCTCCTCCCTCTGGTCCAAGAGGAAGATATGGCCAACAGAACAAAAAGAAGATACCTTTAAGCAAGAAAAGTTTTGATAGAACGTTTGTGATTATTCCAGGTCCAAATGGAAGCATGATTGTTGCCAGTGATTTATTATCAATTAGACCCTTTTCAAATGGAGACGCATGGAATCAATCAAAGGTCGATACACCAATCCCGGTATCCGCAGGAGCTCCTGGTTCTGCTGGTTCTGGTACAGCCATACATGCAGGTGACACTCCAGGAGTGTCACCTGCACCGGGTGTACCTTCTACAGCTGATCTCCCCATTGAAGTCAAGAGTAAACTCAATCCGATCCAACAAGAATTATTAGTGAAGATTCTACTTGAAACGAAACTTAACATTAACTATGGATTTATGCTTTGTGAACAAAGTAATTGGGATTATCAATTATGTTCAGTAAATTTCAAGAATTCAGCAGCTACTTTACCCAGGGAAGCTTTTGTGTAGTTAAGAAACCAAAAAAATAAACACACACACACACACACACACACACACATTTGTATAGTCTTTTTTAAAACTATTGTAATAAACAATTTGATAGAAACATTTCCATGATTGTGGGTTCTGCCGTGAAGCATATTAATTCAAAGGAGCAAAAAAAAAAACAAAAATAAAAAAAAAAAAATTTACTCCTCTGTTAGTATCGCCATCTTCTCTCTTTCCATGATCTCTAACCACCGAATCGACAGTTTATCGCAATGGGATACAGCATAGCCATGGTCAGTGACTTCTTCTACCCCCAACCAGGAGGAGTCGAATTCCACATCTATCACCTTTCCCAAAAACTAATTGAATTGGGTCATTCTGTAATTATAATCACCCACAATTATGACAAGAGAAATGGGATACGTACCCTCACAAATGGATTAAAGGTATATTATGTCCCCTTTTCAGTCATATATCGAAGTTCTACCTGGCCAACTGTATTCTCGGGCTTTGCTGTGTTAAGAAACATCTTCATCCGAGAAAATATCGATATCATACATGGACACGGTTCATTATCTAGTTTATGTCACGAAGCTATCTTTCATGGCAGGACCATGGGGATGAAGACGGTGTTTACTGATCATTCATTGCTTGGGTTTAGTGATGTCGGGTTGATCTTGGGGAATAAAGGGTTGAAGTTTACCATGAGTGATGTTGGTCATGTTATTTGTGTTTCTCATACGTGTAAAGAAAACACCGTGTTACGAGCATCATTAGATCCCATAAAAGTGTCAGTAATTCCTAATGCAGTTATATCGAAGGATTTTCGTCCCAGAGATGCCGAGAGAAGAAAAGATGATAAAACGATAACTATAGTGGTCATTACTAGATTATTCCCTAATAAAGGTGCTGATTTGCTTATTGCCATAATACCCCGGATCTGCCAAGCCAGACCAGAAGTAAACTTCTTAATAGCGGGAGATGGACCAAAGTTCCTAGATTTGGAGCAAATGAGAGAGAAATATTTCCTTGAAGAAAGAATCACCTTAATGGGAGCAGTTAAACATGAACAAGTTAGAGATGTGATGGTGCAGGGAGATATATATTTACATCCATCGTTAACGGAAGCATTTGGAACTGTAATCGTGGAGGCGGCATCTTGTGGATTATATGTCGTCACTACCAAAGTCGGGGGTATTCCAGAAGTTTTACCCAAGGAAATCACCAGTTTTACAGAACCCGAAGAAGATTCACTAGTGGAAGCCACCTTGAAAGCGATTGAATTGTTTCAATCTAATAAAATCGATACTTCTACATTTCACAATACCGTGGCCTCAATGTACAGTTGGAGAGATATTGCAAAAAGAACAGAAAATGTGTATAATTCACTTGATCTTGAGCAACTTAACGAACCATTAGTAAATAGACTCGAGAAATATTATTGTTGTGGATTGATAGCTGGGAAATTATATGCATTATGTGTCATTCTCGATATATTTATCTATGTTATTCTTGAATGGTTTTATCCTGCTGAACATATAGACCGAGTGACAAAATGGCCCAAGAACAGGCGAGCGAGTTAGGTTAATATACGATCCCTTTCGGCTTTGTATCTCTCATAGACTTCTAGGAGTTCCAAATTAATAAATCGCGGAGTTGATTTATTGGGAATCCATTTTTTCACGTTGGTATGGTTAACCATAATTGGTTTCCCGTGTCCAGCGATATCCCGTAATCTTCTAGATAAAAGTTTGAACGGGGATGACGAGACATCTTGCCACCAAATCAGATTGGATTTATTTTCTTTGTTATTTTCTTGTTTCAACCAATCATAATCGTAGGTTTCGGGATGAGGGATAATTTGCACAAGATTCCTCAAGCCAATCACCTCTTCCAATAGTGATAAGTTGTTGTTATGAGAATTCTGGGAATCTAAATCATCAAAAGTTTTCGTTACGTGGTTCATTTCATGCGAATGTTGAATGGTTTTCACTTGCTGTTCCAATTCCTCCTTTTCCCGTTCAATGATTGAAATCTTAGCTAAGAGATCTTGAATCTGGATTGATTGTTGGTCTAATTGAGAGCTCAATTTTGTCACCGATTCGATATTTGATAGGGAAAGAGATTTCATATTTTGTTCCAATATATCCTTGTGTAATTTCAAATCATTAATTTCTGTGTCTTTCCTTAAAATTGAAGATTTCAATTCCGAAACCAAGGTAGCTAATTCAGCCGTGGTTTCAGTGTCTTCCTTAACTGCTGAAGGTTTAAATTCATATATGGATGAAAAACTAGTTTGTTCATTTTTGGAATACTCATAATTAATTGATCTTGAACCAAGCTGTTTGAGTATATTATGTACAATGGTCTTGTCATTTTCTGAAGGTTCCAGTATTTGGAGATGGTATAAATCCTTGATAATTTTGCCTATATTAGAAATAACAAGATTAAAATCAGGAATTGTTGAGGTGAAGACAATATCAGCTTGTAAGGACATACTTCTGGCATGAAGATGTTTTAACTCTCGGTGTATTTCCAATAAGGTTTTGGAAAGGAGAAGAACGTTATTATTATCATCCTCACCATCATCATCATCATCAGGTATGTCATTACCGTATGTACGTTGTGGTAACATTTCTACTAAAGATATCGATAGTTCATTCTCTAGTAGTAATTGGGAGGTAATAAATTGAAAACAGAATTTATTGGCATATATCAAAGTTGAATTACCTAGATTCAACTCACTTATGGTTGATTTATTTTCATCTAGTAGCGTATTCCAAATATGTTCAATTTCAGTTGTGATGTCATCTTGGAAATCATTCTCTTTTACTATTCGGATTAGTTCATTCAAATTGCAACACTGGAAATGATTCTCCAAGCTGGTAATGATGGACGAGTGGTCATAGTTGAATTGTAGTAATGAAATGATTAATGTGAAAAATTCACCTAGGGTAGACAATAAATACTCCATATATAACTGTGATGCCGTTGGCTTCACATTCACACACACATACGAACGAAGAACATCTAGATCCAGTATATTCATTTTAAAGTTTGCGATTAATTCAGTTATCCTGGAAATAGTTTCATTGTCACTTTTAGCACCTCCCGATAGTAGAATATTATGCCTTGCTTGTAATAATTTCAATTCAATGGAGTTTATCCTGAATTTAGAATTTGAATGTTTAATAGTTTGTTGTAAGGATTGCAATTGATTTTGATAATTTTCAATGATGGAAGTGTCTTTATGCGTTTGTCGTGACCGATCTAACTTGTTTTGAATCTCGAAATTCTTCTTTTCCAAACTTGTAATATTGATTTCATTGGTATTGACTGTTTGTTGTAAGCTGGCAATTTCATTTCTCAACTCCATTTCCATTTGGTCTTGTAATTCCTTTTCTAATTCATGAAGTTCATTACGTTCATCCAAGGTTTGTTTCAAAGTTTGGATACGTCTAGTCAATTCTTCATTCTCAACTGTCAAATTATCTATCACTTTTTCTAAATCGGAAAATGACTCTATACGATCTTGTAATACTTTAATGGTATCGTGGGAAGATTTTAGTTGTTGTTCCAACAACGGTAGCTTAGCTTGATCCAGTTGTAATTGTTTAATGTGGTTACTAAGATTTGCGTGGCTAATTTCTGCTTGTTTGAAACTATCTTCAATTTGTCGATTTCGTAATATCAATTGTTTAATATCTTCCTCGGTATATGCATCCACTTCCATAAAACTTATTTCTTGTTCCAATTGTTGATTTATATCCAATTCCTCCGTTACCAATTGAAATTCATCTTTTAACTCTTGGTATTTGATTGTAAGGTGTGACAACTTCTCTTCTAGTTGAGTTTTGATCTGATTTAAATAATAATTATCAGTAGTTTGCATTTCTAGTTTGGCGGCTAAGAAATTAATGGTAGTTTCTTTTTGATGCAATTGTTCATTTAAATGTTGTAGTTGATGTTTATATTCTACACTGGCAATAGTTAACTGTTTGAGTTTCTCCTGTAATTTCTCTATGATGGTGTGTAAGTGGGTATTGCCATCTCTTGTAGTCAGTCCCTCTTTTTTGGTAGCAGCAATAGAACCTACCAAATGCTCTCTGACAAATATACCATAATTAGCATCAGTCTTGGAACAAGTGAAATATCGTACCCCCTCAATGGAGCCATTATTCTTCCCCTGAGCAGAATCTAATTCAATCCCGTACCAAATACCACCAGCAAACTTTGTCGCACCCACATATCTAACAATACCATTCTGATTACGAACAACAACTTTATCACCCACCAGGAACGCCATGGACCACTTGATTGTGCTAAAACACTCAACAGTTGCCAAATGGTGGTAAATTAGGCAACAGGAGAAAATCCGAGAGAGCAAAACCAAAAAAAAAAAAATCGCGAAACGCGCTCAATGAAGATTTCTCTTCAACCCATTTCTTTTCAGTGGAACAGAGGAACAGAGGAACAGAGGAACAACACCGCCAATAATATCAGCAGACATGGCCTTCTCGAGAAAACCACAGTTAGATCATCAATATCAACAGAACCAACAGCTGTCTTCGGGTGTAAATGCCTTCAACACCAACCCGAACAACAATATTTTATCTTCACAAGTAAACACCCCATCCAATCTTAAACGAGGTGGTGGAGGAGGAGGGGGAGCTGGAGGTGGAAATACAGGATTCATCAGTAGTGCTAATAACTCTATGAAACAAGAATTGTTAGAGGAACAGAAGCTTGAAATTAGAGAAGCTTTTCTGATTTTCGATATGAATGGAGATGGATGTTTGGACTATCATGAATTAAAAGTGGCTTTTAGAGCACTTGGATTTGATTTATCCAAGAGGGAAGTGTTGGATATAATACATGAATATGACACTGATGATAGTAATTTGATTACTTATGATAATTTCTACAAAACAGGTATGTATAATTAAGTTTCTCATAGTCTGTACCACCAGGCACAGGATCTTTACAAACAAATACTAACAAAAAAACTTCTAGTGGGTGAAATGATAGTGAATAGAGATCCCTTGGAAGAAATCCATCGTGCGTTTAAGTTATTCGATGAAGATAATACCGGAAAGATTAGTTTAAGAAATCTAAGAAAGATAGCCAAAGACTTGGGTGAGAACTTAACCGAAGAAGAACTAAGAGCCATGATTGATGAGTTTGATTTAGATGATGATGGTGAGATTAATGAGGAGGAGTTTATTAGAATTTGTACTGAGTAGTAGACACTTGCTACTCCCGCTATCCTTTTCAGTTCTTTTTTACAAGTTTGTATAATTTTGTATTCAATAAATGTTTTCTCTAATTAATTGTACAGAGTATACTTTCCACCACCTACCACCTTCCCTCCCCACCCACCACTGAACAACACATAGCTGTTCAACGACTCTCCCTCACTCAATGGTGGTGGTTCATGGGTCACCAATATCAACCTCGAGTCGTGCGCCAATCCCAATTATTTTGTTAGTAAAAATTTTCATTCAGTTTTTTTTTTTTTCACCAATAATACGAAGTACCAATACTACTACTACTACTATCAACCACCTATACCACCCCTACCATAGTAACCTAATCTACAATGTGGTCAGTGTCTAGAAATAGATTCAAGAGAAACCCAGGCCAATATACCAAGGACCTTAAAGAAATGTGGGCTGCTAGAATTAGAGGACCAACCTTGCCTACATTTGGTGGACAGTTTCCCGACCAAATACCAAAAAAGCAACAAAAGACCGATGTTCAAGCCGGAATAGCTGCAGGTGATTCAGTCTATATTAAGGAGGGTCCAAAGAAAGGTACTATTGCTGAGGTTATGTCATATATGCAAGAATCCGATTGTGTAGTATTAGCCAATTCGACTACCAAGAGAGTTATCCCCAAGTCAAAATGGCCAGAAGGTCAAACTTCCCATGTGATGGAATTTCCTAAGTTTACCCCTAGATCAGAAGTCAGTTTAGCTGGGAAAGAAAAGGATGATAAGGGGAAGATTACATATGTGGTGGCTAATGAAGTGGTGCTTGGTGAAGAATATTACGATGATAGATATAAACAATGGATACCTAGAAGATTCGTTAAATATCATGAAAATATCGAAATCCCATGGCCAAACCCTCCAAAAGCTTTTGAAGATGGTGCTTTGAGTACTATGGAACACGTGGTTTTTGAAAAAACTTATGAATGTCAAACTATTGCCAAATCACCCATTCCCCAGGCAGCATTGGATCAATTACGTAACCCCCACTCTAAATGGAAACAAAGAGCGCTTTCCAAATATCATATTCATAGACTTGCAACTCCTGAAATGCCTTTATCTATCGAGCAAAAGATTTACTTGGCTAGAAAACAAAAGGAATCTCATGCAGCACAAAAGAAGAAGCTTCAACCATTATCTGAAGAAGTACAAGAGTTCATTGGTGACAAGATGGCAGAACATATGAATAAGGTTGAAAGTCCAGCATTACGTGCTCATTTGGAATTAGTTTCAAACGTGAAAGTCCCCGATTTCAAGAAAACAATGGATACAATTAATCAACAGTAAATAGATTAAGCTTATCATGTACATATATATACACACCTAAAGAACGAACTATCCTTTTACAACTTTTCATAATCTAACTTTCCTTCCAACTTCTTTACATCAGCCACCTTTCTTACTGCTTTCAACATATCATTTTGAAGTATATAATCTCTATCATCTCTAATAGCAAAGAATCCACCTTCAGTTACCACATTTCTAATATCAGCACCATTAAACCCATCACTCATTTTAACTAAAGCTTCAAAATCAAATTCACCTTGTTTTGACACTTTTGAAGTATGGATTTTAAAGATTTCCAACCTACCCGCTTCATTAGGTAATCCAATTTCAATCTTTCTATCTAATCTACCTGCTCTCAACAAGGCTGGATCTAAAGTATCTGGTCTATTAGTTGCCATAATAATCTTGGTTTGTCCCAAACTATCAAACCCATCCATTTGATTTAATAATTCCATTAACGTTCTTTGAATTTCACGATCAGCAGAAGTACCTTCACTAAATCTTCTACCACCAATAGCATCAATTTCATCCATAAAGATAATACAAGGTTCATGTTCTTTAGCATAGGCAAACATTTCTCTAATTAATCTAGCAGACTCACCAATATATTTATCAACAATTGCCGAAGCAGGTGAAAAGATGAAATTGGCTCCAATAGTAGCTGCTACTGCTTTGGCTAATAATGTCTTACCAGTACCTGGAGGACCATATAATAACACCCCTTTTGGTGATTTAATCCCTACTCTGGTAAATAATTCTGGGTTCTTTAAAGGCAATTCAATAACTTCACGTAATTCTCTGATCTGTTCATTCAATCCACCAATTCCGTTAAATGAAATATCTCCCGGTTCAAAACTTGTCATATTATAAACTAATGGATCAACTTCTCTAGGTAAAATTCTCATAATGGTTAAGGTGGTCATATCCAATGAAACTCGAATACCATTTTTTAATTTAGATTTGTTGATGGTATTTCTACAACCAACAATATAACGAGGACCACTAGAAGCTTTGACGATAAATCTTTCATCATCCAATTGTTTTAAAACTTCTCCAATGATTTGTCCCACAGATTGTAAGGCCTTAATGTCATTTTCAGTCTTTTCATAATCCTTTTCTAAATCTCGTATGCTTAATCTGAGTTCTTTCAATCTAGAATCCCACTTTCTATGATCAAGAAGTTTATCTTTGAATTTAGAAAGAGCCCGTTCTCTTTCTGGATCAACCAGGGGTACAGATGGCATTTCTGTTTGCTCATTCTCATCTGCGTTTAAAGCAGCTAAAAGGGCATCATTTTCATCTGCACTCATGGTAATGGAATTGGTGTGGGGTGATAGTTGTGCTCAATTCTAGCAATATAACACTGTTGCTAATAATCAAGGTATCCAAAATGTTGGTGGCAAGAGGAGCTTTAGGTGAGAGTTTTTGATGGAAAATTTGTGAGTGCTGGGTTTTTGAACAGTTTGCACGATCGTATCACGTGAGACGTATCTGAAATTGGCAGCACTAGATAACACCCCACTTTAGACAGCCTTGCCATTAGACTTTCTCTATCGTCCATAACCAGGTTGCTAATCGTAGATTATGGTGGGGGTCGAGATGAGGGTGCTTCAAGAGTCTTTCTAAATTATCTAGAAGTTTGAAGATGTGATGAGAATGGAAAAATTAATTTAGTAACAAGAGACTCCCTACTTACATCTATCAAATGGCAAGTTGTAATGTTTCCACTAGGATTGGATATCATGCTGCTCGGTAATACTATTAGTTTTGTGAGGGGAGGAGGGTACCTACCCCTGCCAGCACTTGTGGCCTGTATCAACCAGTAAAAGTGATTAAACTCGACAGTCTCTTTCCTGGTAGCGCGGGGCTGTATTTAAGCTACCTGAAGACTAACTGGTGAAGAGAGCATAATATTAATGTGCATTTGAAGTTGATATTCCCTTTGATACCCTGTTTTTGGAAACCCTGTCTATCTTAATTAAGCAAGAACTGTTTCCCCCCTTATTGACTTCTCTTTTTGTGTTCCCTCCCCTCCTCCTCCTCCTCCTCCTCCTCCTAATTGCTAATTCCCTTCATCTCCATAGTTAATTTCTTGTGAGTCAAAGAGTGAAAAAAAAAAAATCTTTCTTTCTTCAAGTCAATCCTCCAGAAGATCATCACGTCTAGAACCCCATAGATATACAAGCTAGTCAACAAGTATGGAATTCACAGCAGTTGTCCTTTGTGGCAAAGGGAAAGCATTGAGCCCATTTTCACAAGTTCGTGCCACCGGTATACCTAAAGCATTATTACCAATCGCCAATAAACCCATGATCGAATATGTTTTAGATTGGTGTGATCGAGCCTTCTTTCCTAAAGTTATAGTTGTTAGTTCTGAGGAAAACAAAGATAGTATTCAGGAAGCGGTTGCTAGTTATAGAAACAACAGACAGAAATTGAAGGAAGACGCTTCTGGAGCTGACGGTTCATTTGTGGATGAGAATGATTATAATAGTATGATTGAAGTTATTGGATTCGATTGTGAATTTAGTGGACCTGTTTTACCACATTTATATAAGAATGGGTTGTTTGGTGGGCCAGCAGTACAGAACTTTGTGGTTTTACCTTGTGATTTCATTACTAATTTACCTCCACAAGTGTTGATTGAAGCTTATAGAAGTAAAGAAGATTCAGATTTAGGGTTATTAGTTCATTATAGAAATCAATTGGATATTGAGGATAAGAAATCGAGGATTTTCCCCAAGGATTATACTATCTATTCTGAAGTGGAAGATGGAAAGTGTAATTTATTAGATATTTATCAAAATGAAGATGTTGAATTTCATAAATCATCCTTACAAATCAGAACTCAAATGTGTTGGAGATACCCAAATTCTACCATTAGTACCAAACTATTAAATAGTGGTATATTCTTTGGTTCAATTAAGATGTTTGACATCTTTCAATCTCATGCTGATAAATATTCTGAATCATACTTTAGGAATAGATCCATCACCAAGATTATTCGTGATTTAGCAAGAAGATCTTGGAAACATTCAAAATCTAAAGAAAATGTTGGATTTTTGGTTATACCTCATCAAGCTACATTTTTCAGAAATAATAACTTACCAGTGCTCATGGAAGCTAATAGATACTTCATGAAAGAGCAATCCGCCTCCAAGGGACATCATCAACAACAGCAACCTCCCCATCAAAAGGATATGGCTCATGTTGGTGTTGATTCGCTTGTGGGGGATAATACTACCTTGGGTGAAAAGACCAATGTCAAGAGAACTGTCGTGGGCTCTAATTGTAACATTGGAAAACGAGTTAAATTAACTGGTTGTCTTCTATTGGATAATATAACAATTGAGGATGATGTACAATTGGAAAACTGTATAATAGGTCATGATGTTATAATCCATTCCAAATGTAGATTAACTAACTGTAATGTTGAATCTACTAATGAAGTTGCTAAGGGTACTCAATCCAAGGGAGATAATTTATTGTGTTTGACATTAGAAGGGTTGGTGCAAGCCGACGATTCAAATGCAATTTACGAATCACTGAGTGAAGACAGCGAAGAAGACAGTGGTGATGATGAAGAATCCGGTAGTGACTTTGAAGATGAATATACTGGAAATGAAGATGGATTATTTGCATATTAGAGAAAGAAAAAGAAAAAAACATTATTTAGTAAATGATTAATAATTAATACTATGTATAAATTCAATCTATTAACCCTCTATAGTGAAACTATATACCCATAAATACGCCAAACTTTGTTAAAAACCCTAATAAACTCCAGGCGAATATACAAAAATAAGAAAAAAGATCAATGTATCTTCTTTTTCTTTTTAAGAGGATTGTCTTCTTCAGTCTTAATTTTATGTTTTATTGATCTTTCAGATTCAGAATCAGATGAACTAGTGACATCCTCCTGAAGCTGTTGTTGATGTTGTTGCTGTTGCTGTTGCTGATGCTGATACTGATGTTTCTGTTGTAATTTCTTTTGGATTTTTTCCAATTGTTTCCTGGTGTTATGTAACAGTTGTCGCTGTTTAATACTATGTTGTACACTAATTGGAGGAACACCTGGTAAAAACTTCGATGGAGGCTTTATTTCCAGATTGAATGTAAAATCAAAATCTTGACCATCTTCAGGTATAACTTTCTCATTATCAACCACCGATATTAGATGTATTGGTTCTGAAGCGGGTATATTGTTATTGTTTGTGGTGGTGGAGGAGGTGGAGGTGGTGGAGGTGGAGCTAGGGGTGGTGTGGCTATTTGGGTTGCTATTACTAATACTTGTATTGCTGCTAGTATTATTGTTATTATTGGTGATTTCTGCTCTTCTAGTCAAAGCCCAATTTTCAACATCGCCATCCTGACTAATGATCTCCAATAAGTCATCAAGACATTGCAAGTATCCTTGATGGTGAATTAATGAACTTGAATTATGAGTAATTTTATACAACGCTGCTACTGACCTAGCTGCAGTTGCAAACTCAGATTTGAGTTTGGAGGTAGTATCGCTACCGGCAGTGCCCGTACCGCTTGTTATGGACGTATTATAGAGAGCGGCTACTGATTTAGCGGCATTCTTGAACTCATGGGTTAACTCTCGACTGACTTCGTTTATTGAGGTTTGATTGACTGGTTTCGAAAGGGGAAGATCTGATGATAGTTTAGAAAGGTCCATCGCGTGTATTATGTGGACCTCCTTCTGTTTGATAGACTTAATATGGTTAACTCTAGTTGTTGGAGTAGCAGTAGCAGTAGCAGTAGTACTGGCGGTACTAGTAAGTAAAGTGACTTTCGCCCTTCAATGAAAAGAAGAAGCAAAAAAAAAAAACAGTTAGAAGCATGTCGCGATGTTAATGTCGTGTAAAATTAATGTCGCATCTCTCCCTCTCCTGTGTCGTCTCTTCCGAAATTTGAACACATCAATTCCATCTGAGTATCAACCACCACCACCACCGCCACCACCTCGGGAAGACAAGATAACAAAGCACCAAACCTGAATGAGAAGAATATGATTAATTCAACTTTTATTTATAGATACGATGGTATGTACCCTTAAACCACACTTTTTTTTTGCCGGTGAAAATGAAACTATTTACTAACCGTAAGTCAGCTCTTCCCTTATGCGGCTCAGTAGATGATGATAACAATCCAGGATTAATGGATCAAAAGAAGAAATGTAAGATATTAATAAGTCGAATCACACCCAATTCTGAACCGCAAGCATCAATTGAATCAGGTGAATATACCATTCATTATTTGATTTCAAATTCAATTATTTATTTATGTATTTGTGAACGAACATATCCTCGAAAATTGGCATTTTCATACCTATATGAAATTGCTCAAGAATTCCATCAATCTCATGGAAGTGATGCATTAAGTAGTATGGCTAGACCATTTGGATTCAGTTCATTTGATAACTTCTTACATAAAACTAAAAAGATTTATCAAGATCAAAGAGCTCAATCTAATTTAGATAAATTAAATACTGATTTAGCTGACGTTAAGAAGGTTATGACCAAGAACATCGAGGATTTGCTATATAGAGGTGACACATTGGACAAGATGAGTGATTTATCTTCAAGTTTGAAGAGTGACTCTTTGAAATATAGAAAGAGAGCCCAAAGAATTAATTTTGAAGCCATGTTGAGACAATATGTACCCATTGTTGGGGTTGGGCTATTATTTGTCTTTATAATCTGGTATATGTTCCTTAGATAGAGTTTAATATATATATGAGCTTATACAGGTCACATAGTCAATTTACAGTAAGTTTGTGGTATTTTGTTTCCCCCCCCCCCTCCTCTCCTTTATCTCTCCCTTCTCCCTCTCTCTCTCTCTCTATTACCATTCGTATACGAATATGTCTCCAAAGATAAAAAAAAAACACTACGAAAGTATCCCACCACTTTCCTTTCACTACCAATTGAATGACATGTCATCAAATTCACCGTTTATGCAGAGAGATGACGACATGTCAAAGAATACCACACACTCGCTTCCATTGCTACCACGACGTGCGTCGGTCCTCACTACTCAATCCCTTCCCATACTACCTACAAATACCAGTGAGCCAACCACAGCAATAACACTCACCAATGCAGCTTCCACTGTCCAGAACAACACCATCTATGAAGATACCAGTCTCCGGATAAGTCTGCTGAATGCAAGTGAGCTCCAATCGGGATTCAATAGTGACGATGACGATGACGATGACAACGACGATGACAACGACGACGACGAAGATGATGATGCTGATGATTCTCAACGGCAAGATGTTGATGATATACATAGCATACTAACCGACCTAATACGACATGAAACTGGAGGTAGACGCAATCGAATATTTAATGATGATCATGAACAGGACAAGGAAATGTCATACTTGAATTTGAATATGTTTCCTAATCCAAATCACATATCCAATGAATTTGATTTCTATCATAAATATCTTGAAATCATCAAGAAGGATGATGACAATGATGCATTTCATGCCAAACTTAAACAATTCTTTATATTTTCAACAGCTGGGAAACCGATATATTCCATGAACGGTTCTGATGAGATGATTGTGGGATATATGGGAATCTTAACTACCATCTTATCAACATTTGAAGAAAATATTCACGAAGAAATTAAATCGATAACCATTAACAATGATGTTAAGATAGTAGCTTTGAATAAATCTCCCTTGGTATTAGTATGTGTCTCCAAAGTCAATTATGAATTAATGTCAATCAGTCATTCTTCCGAGCTTACCTCTCCCAATGAATCTAGTGATACTACCAATAACGAAAATATCATGCTTCTGAATCAATTGAATACGCTATACAATTATCTACTATCAATACTATCAAAACCCACAATCGCAAGAAGCTTTACCAATAGATTAAATTATGATCTCAGGAGAGTATTGACTCCCTTGGATTTTCATAATTTAGATTGTTTATGTATGAAAATGACTTATGGATTACCTTTAGTTTCCGAGAAGGCATTATATGATACTTCAACGTTTGATTTTTACATTAGTGAATTATTGGATTCTTCATTACAAAACGTGAGAATTACAAATACCACCCGGACAAGACTAAATAATATCCTACTTGAAACCAAAAGACTTCGGCTAAAAAGTGATGAAAATGATGACACCATGAGCATACGATCAGAAAGATTCACTTCGTTCTTGGGTATTAATAAAGAACATGAAAAATATCTAGCGTCGGATCTATTATTTGCCATGTTAACCACGTCAAATTCCAAAATATTAAGTTTTATGAGACCAAAGAATCATAATCTCCCCAATGAAGATTTAAAGCTATTATTTTCAATGATTGATTCTTCAAAATCACATATTATCAATCAAGAAACAACTGAAGATATGTGGTTTCCAATATGTATGCCTAATTTCAATCCTAATGGATTCTTATACGTGTTTGTCAAAACCACATTCGACCTATCTGATCATCTTGAAACTTCCAATCAACAACCAATCAATGTGATCTTGATAAGTAGTAATAAGAACTCATTCTATCATATGAAAGAAATTTCAAACTTTATAATTTATAAAATAACCAAACATAAATCGTTCTTATCCAGGTTTAGTCAAGAGTTGAAGACTTCCAAGAAGTTATCCATCCTTCGTGATATTAAAGTTCCCGTTATAAAACATTTCATATATAAATCAAAGAAGTATAACCAATTCATTATGAGTGATTTTATTCATTTTGATAAAAGTATGAGTAGTATATTGCAATTGGTGTTCTTTTATACCTCACTATACAACAGCAAAGCTACCAGAATGAAAACTAGACTGAAATCTACTTACAACCAACCGGCGATTATTCCAAACAGTCAAAATTTGGATGCAAATAATTTCAAGAAATTAACATACGCCAAATGGAATTGCAATAACAAAGTTATCACCGGGTTCATGTTATCAGATAATAACTTTGCATTCTACTGTTTATGTGATGAACAAGTAAATTCCAAGGATTTAATTGCCCATAGCTTGCGAATCATAAGATGGTGTGAAAAGAATCACAAACGACTTTTTATTGAAAGAGGAATAGCGGTATAGCATACATAGGTCTATTTAAGAATGGCATTTTCTGCCGCTTTAAACACGTCAGATAACTTGTCAGTATAAGTCTTGTGTAACTTTTCAACTTTATTTAACAATTGATTCTCGGCGTCACTTACTTTCTGCTTCTTGATATTCTTGTTAAATTGCAGTCTAGTATCATTTCTTACAGTAGATAAAGTGTCTCCTTTACCATGCTTGTATTGTTCAAACACTTCTTTTAATTGTTTCACACTTTCCTTCTTGGTTTCAGTAGTTAATGCAGGTAATGGTACCTTAATGGAAAACTTGTTATTGGGATCAACTTGTCCACTCATATTCAACTCAGACCCTAAAATGGCACTAATTACATGCTTGGCATTATTAGGATCAAACAAAGTAATGACAAAAAATCTCCCCTTGATTGAAGTTTGAGCAATTGAATTAAATGGTAGTTCACCCTCCGAAGTGGGCACTAATAAATCATCAAATACTTTGGGGTTGGCTTTTCCTAATTTAATTTCGGTGGCACTTTTAGAAAATTTCTCCAACACAGATTCAAACTTCTTGGTAAGTTCATCAAAGTTGATTTCTATCTTTGGTTGAGATTCGTCTTCTCCTAATTCTTCTACGGCCGCCTTACCATTC
Organism: Hemisphaericaspora lyxosophila; assembly: GCA_030582855.1. Taxonomy (NCBI): domain Eukaryota; kingdom Fungi; phylum Ascomycota; class Pichiomycetes; order Serinales; family Debaryomycetaceae; genus Hemisphaericaspora; species Hemisphaericaspora lyxosophila. The sequence continues at coordinate 57,922 of JAJMHC010000045.1, forward strand.
TTCTTTGACTTTGCTCTTTTAGCTAATAGGATTGGAGTGTGGTGGAATGATCTGGTTATCATGACAGGTGAACGAATCGCTCTGGTCTGGTTAACTAATGTCCGGCATACGGGTATGAACCTCCTTGAAGTGATAGCTGAAAGCATTGTGTTTCTATTGTGCTATCTGCTATCTGCTCTCTCTGCTCTCTGCTCTCTCTCTCTTTTTAGTTGATCTACTGGTTCATCGTATGACTGGTTGAGATTTACGATGGTAAGTACAGTCGGTGTATGCAGGAATGAAAAAAATTTTACTTTCCACTGATTGATTGATTGATTGATTGGTTTAAGTATATGATGACGGTGCTTTTTATATATATATGGAGGTGGGAAGACGATGTCGCATTCTTCTCTCTTGGGCTAAATGAATGACAATTAACTATAGACAATACTAAAAGTCAATCTACTACTTCCTACTAAACTAACCATTCTAGGTAATTTTTATATCTTGATTTAAATCTAACAAGAGTCTAGGTTTATTCGGAAACGATCTACTACTCTGTTTTGAACCCCTTGAAGGCATTCCCCCGATAGTCAGCAGTTATACACACATCCAAGGTAATGGATACTGGGTAGTTGCAAATCAAAATTCATGTTTGGCCTTATTAAATTTGATTGGTAGCGGCCGGCATTTGATGTGGCAATGGCCTGTTACCAGCATTCAACATTAATCTCATCCCCAGACATATGCAAGAGACTTAAACTGGTATAAGGCCAATACCAAGCTTTACAGGCCCTCGCAACAGATGAAACATAAAGTCCAGGTGATAACTGCCACGGTGTTCTATTTATATGACAAACCAATTCCAATTGGTTGAACAATAGCGATTATCAACAAAGACAAAGGGGCGAGGCACGCATACAAGTAAAACAGTAACTTTCAGACAGATTGTAAACGATAGAAAACTAACCGAAGCACCAGGTATCCTGAAAAGGTCTATTTTAGCTTAGAGCCTTGCAATGTTCCCTCGTTCAAGATGGGCCGGTTAGAAATATCAAGCGATATTTGTGCCTTTTTAGAGGGGTATGGTTAAGCTTGTTCTGTATATGGTGTGACTAGTTGATGTCATAACCGTTATCATCAGAAGAATGGCAACTAAAATTACTTTTGACTCAACACACTAAACATTGATCTCTCTAATCTGCTTGGCAGTTCTAGACACAGCCCACTATCAACTAGCTGGATGCAGAATTCTGTCATTGGTTAGTTTATTCATCTACCATTTAGCTGCAGATGACATCATACTAAAATGCACCAATCTAAACTCCTAGCCCGATTCCTTGGGTATAAATTGATGTGGTTTTCCACCAAGATGTATAATATAAATCAAACTGACTTGTTCAACAACAGTAACCGCAATGATGATTTTATTGATTATTTTTGCCAATCCTATTACTATTTGAATCAGGCGTTTTTGCTAAATTTAGTTGGGTTAAGAAACAACTCACGATCAGAGGGGGAACCTTCCCAAATGATGGTCTCGTCCTCACTTCGACATTATCTTTTGGTCGATGTTGACAATGTTAATATTTCGTCTGTTTACGTTAGTCCCCTGGCTGGTTTATTCTATACTACCACTTTCCAAGATATCAAAGCAGTAGACGTTGAAGTCAATTTGGCTAAAGTGATAAATCAAGGGCTCATCCAGATAGATACTAGTGTTACCAGAAAAACTGGGCGATTCAAATTTATGGATTTGAAAAACCAGGGTAGTTTGTTTATGAAGCCATCTTCGGCGATGTCTTCAATCGCTCTTAATGGGGTTAACAATAGCGGGGTGATCAGCTACTCCCTTTCAGGGGAAAACTTAGGCGGGGGGGTTTGGACAAGTAAGTATTTC